>CAAKHB010003932.1:34175-82661 GCA_901007665.1 Aeoliscus strigatus
CATTGTTACCAGTGAGGGAGGTGCACACGGAGCCGGCGCTCTCCGTGACAAAACTATCTCCTTCGCACACTCGGAAATGTGTTGGGTGCTGTTAGGCAGCTATTACCTGACTATTCGTCTGCTGCGCTTGAGGACAGACTTACTGGACCCAAAGAGCTTCACGTGGCAGCTGCCACAGTTCACTTTCATCTCTGATGTTTCTTTCTTCACTTCATCTCTTAAAGTAATCAGCTTTGTCCTTCTGCTCTTCAGCTCTGTTGTTCTCCTCACAATTACCGTGTCTTGTTTGACATGGTGCGGTACGTCCACTGGGCGACATGCTGGGCTACAGATCGTTCCAAACGTTAACAAACCCAACCAAATACATATTAGTAAAGATAATGATAATAATAATATGAATTGGATCAGTTGTTCCTGGAGAACCAGTGAACGGAAGTGACGGCGGTGGGGTGAAGAACAGTTCATGTCAAACCCCACAACAGAACTTGTTCTTATTTGTTTTTGTTATAACTCAAAGTCTATGACGTTACCAGACTGCATGTGCTTCCCTGCTTGTTTAAGGATAAAACTATTATTAGACTGAATTGGATTCTGCACCTGCTGCCCGTTGTAAGGGTCTTGAAAATGATCATTCCTGATGTCTTTCAGTGTCACCTGAACATCTGTTGAGGTTCCGGCGTCCCCAGAGAACGCGTCCTGTCGTATAAACATCATCACGTTTGCACCTTTACCCGGAATATCCCCGCACTCACAAGGCGCATTTCCATCCCGGCTGCTGAGATGACCCACCAGTTGCTCTCTTTACACGAACGTTTGTGATGTTGCCATGCAAACAGTGTGCGTTTTACCCGTGTATGAAAGATATGAGACAGGGAAAAGCACTTTTTGCTAGAACAACTGTTGCTGCTGCAGCATGCACTGGGAGGTGAAGCAGCCTATACCGAGAACCCCCCGTCCTGCTGCTGAACAATGAGGGGAGATAATGAGCTTTTGGAACGTTTTCGACAGATGTGATTCATCTGCAATTAAAACCTACTGAAAGAGACCAAAGGATCTTTGAATTTGTGTGGGAGACACTCTCTCTCTAATCTGTGAATATCTGATGAAGTAGGTTTACAAGTTATTCATAATTCATTTATACTTTTCATTCTTCTTTGAAAAATGAACAACTTCTTTGCTTGACTTTTTTTTCACATTAGTCTGTGTGCCTTTTCTTTCCCACCTACTTGACTCCAAGAGCGAGAATTCCAAAGACTGTTTGTGCACAATTCTTAAATCTGGAAATTGCAGCTGCACAAGGTTTCAGATTGCATCATGTCACCCTGTGCGGGATATCTGTTGTCTTTTTTTGTATTTTCTGTCTGCACGCAGCTTCATAGATCATTTTCAAGATGCACAGGAGAGACATCCTGATGTCATTACTGCACGAGAGGATTTTCACTGTTTGACTGCAGATGTGCCGGCCCGTCTCCCCTGTTTGTTCTAGGCAGCGACGTACACTGTTTGTTAATGGGTTCTGCAATTTACAAGAAGAAAATGCTAATAAGCGAATAGGACTGGTGGTAATATCTCGATCTCTAGCGTAGCGAGCTAATCGACAGTGTCCCGGTGAGGGGTAATAAGGTAATAGAGAAAAGGGGAATTAGCTCTGAGGTGAGGGCCTGATGCCCGTTATTCACATGGTGTGAATGCAGCTGAGAATAGAGCCACAATGCATGTAATGGAACTCACTCCCTTTGAAATCAGGGCTTTTCATGCCCCCTGAATGCCTCCTCACTTCCTCGGATCTGATTCATCACACCAGACACATCGCAAGCAGAATTAATGTGACTCAGATAATGATGTGTCTGCATTACTTTGGCGAACACGCAGTCGGATGCTCTCTTAAAAGAAATCAAACTGCATTAAAAGTGAATCCCACATGACTCATCCATGTAATTTGTTTGTTGCAGCTGTGGTAAATCAATACAAATGTCAGCTACACGACATACATACGTTACATTGTACTGCAGATAAGCCCTGTTCTCCTCCAGAGCCAGTGAATCGCTCGCTCCTTAGCAACGAGGGCAGACTTTTCCTGCTGATGGCTTTGTTGTCTGAAAACAATGGTCCCAGTCATCACTTGGACGTCACTAATAATGAAGCCATTGTTGGTAATATTAGAACAGAAACCGTCGTAGAACAGGGCGACTCCCACCCAATGATGGATTTGTGGACCTTTATGAATTTCATTCATTCATCATCTCCAGTTTACTGTGGTTATGGGTCGCAGTTGACACACATTCACAACTATGGGCAATTTAGAATAACCTACCTCAACATGCTTTTGGAGGTGGGACGTAGCCGGGGAGACTCAACACCGAAAGAACCATGGACCTTCTCGCTTTCAGGCGAGATAGCTAACCACTGGTCTACCATGTTTATTACCAAATAATAAATACCGGGGTCATTTCATTTCAGCATGGGTGTCAGTTTGGTTTGAAATGTGGTAGGTACGCAGACGCACACCCAACAGCACTATTGTCATCATAGTTTCAAACTGACATTTAAAACAAACAAAAAAGGTGGGTACAAAATAAAGTTGATGAAAAGTGGTGGGTGGTACGGAAATCGACGCCTATGCATTTCTGAGCAATAGAATGATGACGATATCACATGTTTAGGCCCAAGCCAGCATGTTACGAAAGAAATTCCACTGTACTCCACTCTATACTGCCCCCTTGTGGGTTAAGTTCAAAAAGGCTAGTATGCCCCAACCACAGCTGCATGAGAATGCTGCTTCAGAAACGTATGGTGCAGCGCCAGCGACCTGTTCTGATCTGGAGTTAACACTTTGACAGCTGCCTTGCAAACAAAATAACATCTCAAATGCATGATGAAAAAGTGAAGAAGTAAATGTATGCATTTGTGTTTCTTGCAGACAAACTCTGCTTAAGATGTCTTCTGCTGTGATCACAGTGGCCTTTTGGGGACAAGTAAATCCTTCGCTAGTGGCCAAAACAACCGCTTTCTGTCAGATGTGGACATAATTTTACATGTCGCAGCTGACGGAACTATTAGTGGGACACACATCATAGTGAGACTTTACAGAGACGACAGCCTGTAAAGTTTCGGCCTCAGGGTTTTTTTTATGACCAGTGAATAAATAACAATGGCAAAAAAACCCCCAAAAAACAAAACAGCTCACAGAACGTGTTTTGCATGTCGTGACAAGAGCATGTTTGCATAGAAAGATGATTGTGGGTGCAGATAAAAGCTGAAGCACCATTTGGACGATTCCTTGTGTAACTTTGAAAGTGACGTGCATGTTTTTTAAAATGCTGAACGTAAAAATGGCCTTGATGACATGAACAATGGTTGAAATGTTATGAGCACACAGAGTCTGAGGACATGTCTGTTTCTGAATGTCATTTCAAACCTGAGTGGTTTTAAAAGAGACAAATTTGTTTTTTATGGCGGCACAGATGCTAATTGTTGGCCGGCTGTCCCTCGCAGCCGTCTGCTTTGGTAGAAATTCGCCTGTTATTCTTGCTCAGCGGCTGCTGGCGAGTCGCCAGCGGCTGATTCAAAATTTACAATTGCTGTCGGCAATCTTTGATCATTTGGCAGAGACGAGGTTTATTCTTTTCTAAATTGTTTCAGAGACAGTTATTATGAGGCTCTTCCGTTTTAGAATTGAATCTTTTTTTTTTTTTTTAAGCTCTCCAATCCCCAAGGGCCCTTCCCAACAGGGTGTTAAGTTTTTCCATGCTCTCAGCAAAGCTGAGTAAATTTCTCTCATTTAAAATGTCACAGGAGAGTGTGTGCGGTGTGCTTAAAAAGAAGCCTTTATCCAACTCCCAATACCCCCTCAACACACACACACACACACACACAGGAAATGCACCTACTAATTGCTTTGAAAACATTTAACAAGACGCAGTTTCGAGAATCTCCTCCTCATGAAACTTTTAGCTCTGTCAGACACCAGCGCAGCAGCAGCAGCACGCACAGCAGCAGGGGACCGTGGTCGCACAGCAGCAGCCCCTTGTCATAGCGAGAGGGGGAAGACATGAGCGCTGCGAGTTCCGCAATTTCATCCGACTCCGACTCTCCGCGGACGGCTGATGTTTATCTGCTCGGCCCATTTGGAGTTTGGTGAATAAACATCTGGTGGAGCTGCACCGAGTGGTGACAGCACGTGGAGGGCTTCAACCGCCCGCATGTCAAGGTTCATTCTCAAAGCCTCACTCCCATCACAACAGCACTGTTCATCGCCCCACACGTTTCTCCTGTTTCGCTCAAGTGCGCGCTGTAATTAGCCTGATTGTGGTTTGTAATCACAAGAAATGAAGGAAGGCCTCATGAGAAATAAGGATGGAAATTCCAATCCAGCAACTTCTAGACAAAGCTTATGATCTAATTCCATCATTTTATCACCACTAGGAGAAACACAAGTGTCAAATTAAGAAGCGAATTTGGACCACACGCTCTTTTTGCACTAAATAACAAGTGCTTTGGAAGAACTTTATAGTCCACATCATGTTAACAGTGAGCTTGGTAAGCGTGATTAAAACGCAGGCGCCCCTCCATCATCGTTAAAGAGTCAAAGCTCATCCGGTGCCGCATCTCCCCTCTGTTTCAAGGCAATCCCCTCCAACGAGGTGTTATGCAGCTCCCGGTAAGCCTTAATCCATTATGGATGCTGTGTTTTAGAGGGAGGATCCGTGCAAGATGATATAAATATCTCCTTTCGGTTCCCAGCAGGACGGGGGAAAGCAGTACAAGACAGGCCACTGTGTCATGTTTGTGCGGGACATCTTTGTAATTTGAGCTGATGTAAAAGAAGGCGAAACGCGATCGCATAGAGCCGCCTAGAATTCATCAGTCGTGGCAGATCCCACGACACCTCGTGTTCAAGAGGATGTTTTCAGAGATGGATAAATTAGAGACAGGGGGAGAAAAAAAGGAGGTTATTTTAAAAAAGAGTCGCAGCTGACAGTCACTCCTCCTCTGCCCCCAGTGAAATAATTGAAAGTCATGCTGCTCGGCGGTGATGGCTCTGACAGCTGCAGCGCAACTTTCTGATCCTGAATGAGTCGTTGCCCTTTGTGTCCTCTGCCTCCGTTGCAGCGTGAGGCCTTGAAAAGCGGCACGAAGTCGGCCTGACAGGTACTTGTTTGTGATGGACAGCGAGGGAGAAGGAGACAGAGAGCTGAAGGACTCCCCCACTGTGAGCAGATCCACCACTCTATTAGTTTAGCACTGAAGGAGGACGGCAGCCTGTTGAGAGAACACACACACACACACACACACACACACACACACAGAGCACTGCAGTTGATTCAAAGAGTTCTTGGAGGGAGCTGATATTGCAAAGAGCACATGTGTTCATAACTCCAGGAATACTATTTGATTATCATATGCTCCTAATTTAGGATTAGATTTCATAACCTTCTGGTAAGAGCCTCTGGAGAGGATCTACATGAGCCGAGCAGTGTGTGGAACGGCACCAAGCAGCCGTGAATCTGCTCTGCTCAGGGCACACAGAGAAATAATTCATTGCAGTACTCTGAACGCAGTTGAGGTGCAACACGGAGCGTCTTTCCTTTGCGGAGAGAGCTGCAGCCAAGGTTTTCTTGAATCTCAGGATCTGGGAATTCGAGTTGGACCCCGAGTGTCCGATGCAAATGTGCTGCCAAGTCCTGAATGTGAATGAAGTCGTTGAAGGGCATGACATTTCTTTCTTCAGATGGAGATAGAGCATCTCGTCTTACGTGGTGGTTCTGTCACTGTGTCGGAGAACAATAATAAAAAAAGAACATGGTATTTTTTGGTCTATTCTTCAACTTTGCCAACTAATTCTCCTCTTTCCTTTCTTTCCTTTCTGCAGGTGCTTCCTGCGCACTCTCTCTGCCCACCCGATGGACTGAGCTGGGAGCTTAATGCCCACGAGTGAGTCTGAACGTCCCACCTTCGTATGCACCTCGTGGAATCTGCTGTCTGTACCGCTTAGATACGGCATGTATCCACCGCTCTCAGGTGTGGGAAAAGATTGAAGACGCACGATAAGAAGAAAAAGAGACGACACAATTCGAATCAGCGAGATTACGCTGGAAACCATGAGGAGACACAACTGAACGTCGCTGCTTCCTGAGCAAAATTACAACAAACCTTCAGGACATTTATGTGTGTGCGTGCGTGGGGTTGTATGTGTGCTGCCACCTCTTTAATTTTCAAAGGACTTAAGTTTCTATTTGGATGTGGATTTAGCCCTTCATTATGACTCTGCGTGGAGGCTTTGGCTGCTACTGCTGCTGCTCGATGTTGCTGCTGGCTTCTCTTTTCTCGAGCGGCACGGCAGCCAAACCCAAAATGCCGGGCCACACACACCTCAACTCAATACGCATCGATGGGGACATATCTCTGGGAGGGTTGTTCCCAGTGCACGCGAGAGGAAATGATGGCAAAGCCTGTGGGGAACTGAAGAAGGAGAAAGGGATTCACAGGCTTGAGGCCATGTTATTTGCTCTGGACCGTATCAATAATGACAATGAGCTGCTGCCCAATATCACTCTGGGGGCACGAATCCTGGACACCTGCTCCAGGGACACCCATGCTCTGGAACAGTCGCTGACATTTGTCCAAGCGCTGATTGAGAAAGACTCAACCGATGTCAAGTGTCTCAGCGGAGGGCCGCCCATCATCACCAAGCCCGAGCGAGTGGTGGGAGTGATCGGTGCGTCAGCCAGCTCCGTGTCAATCATGGTGGCCAACATTCTACGTCTCTTCAAGGTCAGGCTCTCCCCCGAGCATTCACTTATTGTTTCCTCCCTCTCGTCAATGTCTGCCGCACATGTTACAGACGGATTATCTGGAGATCAAACTTTAGGCTGGAACCCAGCCGAAGCCGAGTGAGATTCCATTACTACCCACGCTCACACGAGGTCATTTTTGTCGCCTTTCTCCCCACTTCACTTTCCTCAGTAGAATGTGGTTATTCCATATATAACTTGTTACAATCAGAGTGTATATGTACTAATACTGCAATACTGAAGAGCACCACAAGGTGTGATTTTGTTGCACATACTATGCAACCTTGTTTCTTGCCATTTTGCATGTTCTCTGTCCATCCACGAGGAAGGACTCTCATGAACACTCTAGATAATTGGGTTCGGTTAGGGTTGGTTGTGCTGCCTATGACTTACTACTCATGTATGACTGGTGAGAGTAGTGCCGTAGGGACCTGACGTTGTAGTCTAGCTTGCTAGACTACCGCGAGCCAGCTAGCTACTCGCTAGCTACCAATCCTGCTAGCTTCTCCACCAACACCCGGTCATGTTACAAACTACACCGTAACAACATTCCCACGGACAACAAATAGAGCAGTTTTGTGTGTATGAATCACTGAAGAGGACACAAAGGACCTAAGTGATACAAAACCAGGAACTACTCAGTTTATAGCTGAACTGTTAATACAGCTAATACTGCGTGCCGCCATCTTGGATTCTGTGCTTTGACTCAAGCAAATTTCAAGATGGTTAAACAACGTTAATGGATTGTTCCACTTATCAACTTCCTGACAGAGGCCTGGAAAACAACGCGAAAACATTAACATGCATGTTAGAGCAAGAACATACACAATATAGGAGAGTGTTTTTTAATGATATAATGCAGTGGGTGTATTCACAGGTTGGAACCAACACGTTTACATTAGTCCTCCATGTGCCCGGTGTGACTTTATTGACCTCAATGATAATATGTGTACCCTGTAGCCGTAGCTCAAAGTAAGATTCCACCGGAGAAACAGTAATGAATACAATTTGCCGTCATTATTCCAAACACATTTTTTAGTGAAAAAGATTAGGCCTGAAGGTCTGAACCTTTGGAGACATCAGGTCTGTTCAGTCCGGGTATTAACGTATTAACGTCTCAATCACTACAGAACACAGCTCACATTAGAATGCGTCTCCACGTCTCCAGTGACCGGCGATCTACATGTAAATAAGCATCATTTCCATTCGAATGTGCACGACAATTCAGATTCCTTAGCATATCTGTGTAACTGATATTTCATTTCAGACTATATGAAATAATAATACTAATAGGTTACAAGAACCTTCACCCAAAGCTTTACTGAAACAAACAATCCCTCCAACTTGATGTACCGGTATGAACCCATGTCTGCACACAGGCCTGTGTGTGTGTGTTTTAGACCTAAGCTTTGGAAAACAGTCTTTTTCTTCCCCAGAAATTTGACTTGACACGTTGCACAGCCATTGACGTTAAACTGCGTTCATGTTCATCCTGTCAGACAAATCTGTGATGAGGGCTGTTAAAATATACTCTACAGCTGCCTAGGAAGGATTGAGATTAGCAATCGATCTGAGCAATGATTTCATTTTACCCAGATGTGAAAAACAACTATATCATGAATTAAATATGATGAAAGAACTGTCTCTCATCTTCGACATCTCTGGTGATCGTTTTCTATAGTCGATTATGTTACTGTTGAACCAGATTGTTTGTCGAACTCTTAGGGATAAACTGCGATGCCCAGCCTGCCTGTGTCTGTGCCGGTCCGTAATCAGATGTGAGCAGTTTGAGTTTTGTTGTTCGGAGATAAAGAAAAGGAGATTTAGCCGGATTTCACTAGGTGTCACTCAGGTGTTTTCACTGTCAGCAGACGTCGCCAAAGAAAAATAAAAGCTCAAAGAGTGACAGGGTGTTTTGTGCAGCTGTGATCAAAGTAAACGATTCAGACCAGCGATACACAAATAATGTGGAGTTACTCCACCTTTTACACATTTTCATCCAGCACATTGCAGCACATTTAAAAAAGATGCTGAAAATATTTATCTGCTAAAACCCCCCAAACCCCTTTGTCCAACAAACTGCTGCCAGTGTGTGTGTGTGTGTGTGTGCATGTGCATGCATAGACAAGATCAACAGCCAGAAGCTGGTCCGTCCATTCACAGACTTGTCAGACGTCTTCACACAGCTAACTGGCGAGGAACACTTTGGCGTACCAATATGCGTCTCTGTGTGTTCCGAGACGCCTGCCAAAGCCTGCAGAGGGAACAAATTATTTAACTTTGACGTATTTCTCTCTTCTCAAAGGTCATTGAGCTGAACTATTTGGGACTGAGTGTTCCTGGACAAAGATCAATGAATAACAGCTTCTTGGTTGTTTATATCTCCGGGGGTTTCACCCTTGTGGGCCGAGGCCACTGCGAGCACAGATCATTTCTTGATAGTAAACACCTGCAAAGACGTGTCTGTCTTGTGGCGTGCTATATTGCTCTCCGAGGTTGTTTTCCGAGCTGCAGACAAGAAGTTGTAAACGGAACTCTCCCCCCTTACCTTGACCCTCAACATGGCGGCGTGCGCTACTATCTGTCAGTGTGTTTAATCTTTTTTTTTGGGTGTGACCATGTCAATGATTCGTACACACACAACGGCTGTATTTGTTGTCAATGGGAATGTTGTTGGTGTACGTGGAACCTCCGACATCTGATCCAATTGGAACGCACCGTTAGACTCACACACACCGCTAAGATTTTTCAGGAAGCTGCAGCCCTGCTCAGGAAACACTGAGATAAGCTGCTCAAACTGACATAAACTAATGTAATGTGGAAAAAACTGGTAATATGCCAAATACACGGGTTGTTTGTACAAGGATAAGCTGCTACATCTAGCTAGCTTAGGTTATCAAACTAAAATACCTGTTAGCACTAACACTTACTCCGACCTAAACCCATACAACCCATAAGGCCAGGTTGTTTGCAAATGACTCATGTTTTCAGGCTATGTGCAAATAACCTGGATAATTTGCATATTACCTGTTTTTTCACATTACCTGTAACATATACACCATTTCTTGGTGCCATCAGAGGCTCTTCAGTCTGTCTTTGAGGTATTAGGCGCCAGCTGAGAGTGTTCTGCATTACACAGCGCTGCTGTGGGGTAACCAGGAGCTGCTCCCGAATGCATCAGCAGTGGGATCAAATGGAAGGAAAGAGCAAGCTTTTGGGTAATGGAGTATTTGTAAATGCACCCATTTCCAGTGGTGGATTGTCACTGACTAATGGAGGAAAGAACACATCATTTTACATTTCGTGACGTCTTGTGTCAGCGGAGGGAAGGAAAGGTCAGCATAAGCTGCTACGCTCAAAGCCTTGGTCAGACAGACTGACAGACTGAAAAAACGTAAACATACATAAAAGAAACAGTGTACACTAGGCACACAAAACAACGTGCAACCTTCCTGGGTGGCTACTCCCCCATCCAAAAGGAAAAAAAAAAAAATAAATAAAAATCACAATCAGATGTGTGAATCACCCTGATGGGCAGACATGTTGCCATGGAAACGTGTTTTCCCTCAGGGGATTATTAAAGTACATTTATCTTTCCATCTATTGATCTATCTGTTTGTATGGGGGCCTGGACACCACCCAAGTGAAAATAGCCCTAATATTTCAAATGACATGTACACTAAACCTGGGCGTGATGCAGTGTTTGCAGAGATAGACCTTCAACTGGCATTTCAATTTACTTTTGTAAATTAGAGACCGTTTTACATCATTTGTGCCCCATTTCCTATAATTTCCCCTTCGGGACTTAATCACCATGCCAGCAAATTTAATCATGTGAACAAGTTGCTCAAACGTTTTTATTGTTTAGCTCGGTCGTCTCCTCGTATTCACTTTCATCATGTCTGAATTTATTAGATTACATTGTCTCATTTAGAATAATTCGACTGACTCATAAGTGAGGTGTATTTTATTTGCTGTTTTTTTACTAAAATGAATCTGCTGATCACAATTTACTTCAGGTGAAAATCCTAATCATATTAAAGCTGCCAGTCCGGCTCGTTGCTAAAAGAGGGGGCTGAGCAGGAACACACACTTCTTACATTTCATATGTGATGACAGTGCATTCCGTTTGCAGAATTTGAGTTGTTTTCTGAGCCTCCAACAGGAAGGTCACCAATTGCATCCATCTTGGACTATGGTCTAGAATCCAAGATGGTGGAGCGCAATATTATCAGTATAAACTGTGTTTTTACTGTTTTTGTTTCACTTTTGTTGCATTTCAATGACTCGTGCACATACACAAGTGGTTTATTTGTTGAAATGGAAATGTATGGAAATGTTGTGACAGCGTAGTTGAACCTGGAATACCACGTAATGTATTTACACATGGACCACAACTACAAACATGTATTCTTCAATGTTGTGATGAAAGTGAAAGAAAAAAAAAGAAAAGAAAATTATGCCATGACCCGCACGCCTGCTGCATGTGCACTGGACCCCAGGGAAACATTAACTTACTGCAGTTTCTGGCGGGGGACCCTTGTCAAACAACTCCTTTTTTTCGAGTTTTTTTTTTTTAACACTGTGGAGTTTATGAATGTCGGACGGACGCCACCACAGCTGTGTCTGACCTCTGTAACTTCACCTGTTCCATCTCCAGCAGGCGCTGGTTTGACAGGAGGAACGAAGCGACTACTCAGAAACCACTCTGCTGCAATTACATGCAATCTTTTGTGCTTCCTATAATATTGACTAATAAGTAAAACAAAGATTGTATGGCACGGCTGGCCAGGTTCCGGCTCTTTTCTCCATCATTAAAGTCACATAAAATGATAAGTACTATACTCCCCTGAGTAGCGAGGAGGGGTTCACAGCTCACCACTTCCCTCTAATGATTTGAAAGTCAGGCTTGGCTTCTTTCAACTTTTCAGCCTTTTCTCTTGAGAGGTCAGTTTGAAGCTAAACTCAAGGTGGAATGATGTCAATATGCCTATAATTACTCGTCGTTTTGACAAAAAATAACTTGCCACATAGTCTGTGCAGTAGTTCAATGCCTTTTTTTTCTCCTTCTTGACAGTGTTTCGTTGGAGAAGCTTCATCAAATATTCATGTTTACTTAATGATTTAGAACACCTAACCTAAATATTGTATACCAGCAACATTTTGTGGAACGGCCTCAGTTAATGCTGTTTTACATATTCATGAGTTTATAAATGGGCTTCATTTTGGCAATTGTTCTTCAGCTCCTTACTTTTGGGCTTTTCCTTATCCTCCCCACAGTGGTGGAGCGGCTGAGGGCAAAGTGTTTGCTCAGCACTCCAGAGAAGGCAGGATTTTATCCCGTTGTGTGCCATGAATATTTTACTATATTGTTATGTATTTACGCCGAGGGGTTGGGGTTGAAAGCTCCCTCCCAACATCCCTTCATCAAACTGGGTCCAGCTCTTGGTTTGTTTTCATCAGTGAGGTCTTTGTGCCTCGCATCGCAAGACGGAGCAAAGTGTAGCAGCACTCGAGGTAATTAGCGCTTGGTTGCGTATGATACTCAAGACAGACTGAGTGTAATTAAAGCCCCAGGCGTTTGATTGTGTCTCTTATACATCACTGAAAACAGCTATACCCTCCAGCTCGGGGGGGCTGTTGCTGCAGCAAGTCAGAAACTGCAAGCGCCTGCATTGTTTCAGGTATCTGAGTTGACTTGCTGAGACAATCATAAGCCTGCAGACAAAAAAAAAAAAAAAAAAACCTCATCCAGCAGCTCTGTAAGACCAAGCAGGCAGAGTCCGTCTGCAGGACTGAGCGAGCTTTGAACTGTGGAGACGTTTGGAAGGAGGAAAGCCGAGGTGGTAACTAGGTGCTCTGAGCAGACAGGAGATGGTTAACTTGTCTTTTGTGCTGTCTGTGAAGCAGAGACCTTGTATCCGCTTCTCTCATTCCTCATTACTGACAGCAGCAGAGGCCCCCAGGCACACTGCCTGACTCCCCCTCAGACGGGGCTCTTATTGGATTACTCCATCAGCCCACAGAGCTATGGGAGTGCTCAAAAATATGCACATGTGCTACACTTATTTATTTATTTTACACTTGTCAAACCACTCTAAAAATAATTTAAAAAAAAAAAACCATACACCATCATGTCAGACCTGGAGAGAAATATGGCAGAAACAGTACGGACGAACCAAGACCAGCTAAAGCAAAATGTCATCAGAAGAAGAAATGACTACTTGATGATGAGGATGAACATCGATTTGGGCTTCACAAGTAAAAGATAAGTGGGGTGAAATTTATCAGTTTGATCCACGGCGGAACACGATGCTAATTAAAGAGAGGCCAGTGATTCCAGATTCCATTTCCTGAAGCTCATGTCTGTAACCCCGTTCACCAGCTGAAAGCCTTAGATCCCAAAAGTCCAAGCCACACAAACAAACCTGGGAGAAAAAAAACCCAATAAAAATAAAGAGAACAAACAAGTCAGCCTCCTCTCTGCTTCTCCTGCTGAAAGGAACAAATACCAAAACTCACCTGTGTTTCTGCAGTCTCAGCCACAGACCGTTACCTCGCAACGTTAAACGAAGTGAAAACCTATCGTCTAGTCCCGACCCGCCCGTCACAAACCTAAACCAACTGTTAACTCTAAAACAAGTCTTAACCCTCAACGTGAAGGTAACAACAAAACAGTTGTTTCCATTCGTTCTCAGATTGGTGGGCTCTGCCCCTCAGCCCCCAGCCCAAGCCCAGAATGTCCGTCTGTCTCAGCTCCGTCTCCAACGTGGCCTCCTCTGGTTACAGACAATCATAAACCATCTCATGGGGCGGGATTCTTTGGGACTCAACTCACTTTGCCCGATTCCCTGAGCGGTCATTGTCGACGGCTGCCCTCAAACTTTGCTACGACCTTTCACTCGTTGTTCTTGACTTTGCACACATCTTTCCAATTGGCCGACAGGCACTCCGAACCCCTCGTCGGTAATCAGTCACCAGCTTCAGGCAAAAAAACTGTGCTGCTGTCACCCACGGAGCTGATATGTTCAGGTTCACTCAAATTAATTTCTGGCATTTAATTAGCGTGCACTTGCAGGTCTGTTGAGGGAGCGCTGGCAGGAAGGGTTAAGGTCTTCCCTTTCTTCAGTGTATGATTTCCCTCTATTCAACTCCACCGAACAAAAAAATTCAAACAAAAGAGGCACAAAGAACGGGCACAACATGGGATTGTCTGTGTCTGAGCTGTCAGTGTCTTCCATCTCCGGATCTCCAACATTTAGATGTGTGCGTCGTACTCTGTTCTTTTTCTGAAGTTTCAAAGGAAAAAAAACAAAAAAAAACAAAAGCAAAACAAAAACAAAACTTCAGATAAGAATTCAGCAGAGCGCTGCCATCAAATCGTCTCCTTGAAAAGAGAGTGGGATTAAAGGATCGGAGCTGTCGCACCTGAAAAATCTCACCGTCAACCCCACCAATCCATCACTGTCCTCCAGTGTGAGGTTCTTCTGCCAAAAATTATTTGAGTCTTTTACAATAGTTTGAAGGCATATGGCAGAAAAAAAAAATCTTTGAGGAGCTCCAACAGATTTAGTTGAGAGCAATCAATGGTGCCATGACAGCGTCCATATTGACTGGAGGAGAGGGAGGGTTATTTCATTTTTCACTCGCGCTGTCACAGTGACAGTTGTGCTGGGCGACGTAGGAGCGAGCCGATGACTCAGTTTCACAATAAAGTCAGTCTGAAAAAAAAAGGGCGCTATCATCCCGAGAATATCATTTAGGGTTTGTTCTGTCAGTGCAAAAAAAAAAAAAAAATCTCTATATATTTATATTTATGTATATATATATATATATCTCCTCAGCCTTAGCAGCGGCACAAAGAGGAAGTCTGGCCTCCTTCAGGCTGAGCAGCTTGGACATTGTCCAGTCTCCCAGCACACGAGACGGCGCAGAGGCTCCCGTGACTCACTGCTGTGTCACACAAAGGAAGTCATTGCAAAGAAGCAGTCGGGATTCAACATGAAAACAATACATTCGCTCTCAAATTCCGGAACAGTAGATCTACCGACCGCCATACAGTACAAGTACATATTCCCTCGTATATACGATGACTGTGGTACTTGCAGAGGTTTGGTGAACACGAGGGTCTTACCCCATGGATGACATTCTTTTCTACACATCCACGAAGTAATTGATTTTCCTGAATGAAGAAATCATTTGAAATTGACTGACCTAATCTTACCCGCTGGCTTGAAATACATTTGAAGCGCACACCAGGGACACAACGAAGCCTTTGTTTTGGGTTTTGTTTTTAGCCTTGAATTCGTATGTTGAGTATCATTTATATCAAATGAATGTTTTCTATTTAACAATAACAATAATCAATGTATAGCAGGCAGACAGTGTTGAGAGACTCCAACTAACATGCATCTCTGCATTGTAGAAATGTATTACAACACCCACTTTTCTCAGATGGAGAAACCAAACAAAGACACTTGCCTGAATTCACAGACTTTCGAAAGAAAATAAGTCGTGCATGCGCTCTGTACGTACACATTACCAGCTTGCAGGGGACGATCAATTCTCATTTACAGGCTAATTGTCGCCTCAATAGCTTCCTCACTCAATAAAAACACAATAAATCCTTACAAACTCCCCCTCTCTTTGTCACCACCCTATCATGTTGTTTCTTTAGCCTGCAATCAGTAAATCATCCCCATTTTGAGACCTTCAAATAGAAACCCTCTCCTGGATATCGACATTTTGTCTTTGATAGCTGGTGACAAGAGGCTTGCTCTCCTAACGTGTTTGCGCTGCTGATTTACCTTCTCAAAATGTGACATGTTGACATGAACCTCTAATTGGAAGTAATAAGTAATGTGTCGGTCTGGAAAGTTTCCAACTGTAAATTCTAACTCTGTTTTCTGAAGACAGCTTCTGTGTATCCACATACTAAACAAATACTGAAGTATTTTTCGTCATGCATCCACAGATTCTCTCTTTCTCTTTCTTTCCAAAAGTCCCTTGATGTCTTTCTCACGAGTCTAGTCAAAGTTACATCTTGACATTTCTCATATCCTCCAGGTGTGGAATGAATTCCATAATGTTCAAGGCCATACATTCACCCCTCGGTGCCGCCACTAAGCCTCAAAAAACACTCACTCACATTGTGTTGGGAGAAACCGTTGTGTGTTTGCACACACCATCCAGCAGCTTACACCTTATTTTTTACGTAATACCTCCACGATGCTGTCATCAGCCATCTCTTCAGTCGCTGTGATATCCACACATGGTGCAGGGCTGAACCCTGTTGTAGGATGTAAATCTCAGAGCTTCATGGCTGGAAACCACTGTCTCATTACTGCTGATGCACGCGCCTCGGTGGACCGTATGGTCATTTTGTATGTCAACAAAAGACCACAGACCTGTTGCTATATAGAGACACAGCGATGTTCAGAGAGGCTAACAGTGTAGGCGTGAGGTACACGGCCTCTCTGCTAGAATAAAACTAAGATGGAGAAGGAGGTTGGAGTAAATTTGTAGCTGAGTATCAAGCTGAAGCCAGAGAAGCTTATAAATCTTGGGATGGTCAGGCAGACCCAGACAAGGGCCTGTGCTGGAGCATGAGCTGACCACTAATGCAAGGTATATATATATGAAGTTTGCTACATTACGAAAACAAGCGATGATTCCATGGCCAAGAAGTTGTTATGCAATAGTGAAATTTTACACATATACCTTGTACTGTACATCTGAACATCTGGTACACACTATGTGACAGAGGTATGGAGAGAGCCTAATAGTAATGTATTTAACTGTCTTAAAAGTGACCTGTTTAAGGTAGATACTGTGTCTGATGGTTAGGTCTCATGAGGTTATGAACAAAATAGCTCTCGACCACATTTCATGTGCCGGTCTGAGAACAGCTCCTTTTCTTTCCTTGTGCTGTGCTGCTTTCGTGGTTCACAATTTGTTGCCCGACTCAATGCTCCATCTTATTAGTACCTGTGAAGGACAAGAATGGGGAAACAAGTACTCTAGATAACTCTATCCACTCTTTAGGTAATCAGTTGGTTTTCAATCCAAACATGGAACTGGTCTGTGTAGAAATGAAGTGAAGGAGAACTGAACTCCTCTGTGCTCATGCACGCCAGTGACTCTTCAAAAGCCTTCGATTGCGTTAATGACTGTAAACTTTTCACAAAGTTGAGAATGCTAAGGTTAGCATTCACTGGGATTACATCCGGTAGGTGACATCGCCCGTGGTGCCGATGGTCAACAAAGATCATTCCCATTCCATCATCGCTCCATCAAACTCTTCCACTCTTCTCCAAAACAAACTCTGACATTGAGCCATCACTCCTATAACGTCAGCTCGTTGCCCTGTTTGGTCGTAGAACTATCCGTTTGCGTGCAGCGTTATTTTGATAACACGGTGTGGGGAAGGTCTATCGCTCGTTGCCCGAGCCTCTGACTTTCTACATGTGGCTCTGGTTCTCTAGGCTGTAGTCAGACAGGTTTCAGTGACGCTACAAAGTCAACATAACATTTGGCAGAAAACAACATCCCATTGACCCTCGCTGGTGTGTAAACCAGTACTTAGAGCGAGTGCTATCGACCAAACAATGGACAGTTCATGGACTCGCTCCAAAGTCATCCAAAGGTGCTGCGCTCAGGGATTTCAATGAGAAAACAATGTGAGTCTAACAAATCAATATCTGCAATTGTACGATTTGTTCAGTAACTGAATAATGAATATCCTACCACTGATCATAACTCATTGAACTGTAATATGTCTGAACATAAAACAGAAAGTGAACTCTGATGCATTTGGACCAGTGGTTGTCACACCTGAAAAGGTTATTTCAACGTCCCGATTTGATGATGATCATCATCATTTTGGAGCCATGTGTCTGACACCAGAAAAGACACTTTGTCCTTGTGTTCTCACAGATGGACCTACACAGACATCCTGAAACCCAGATCCCCCGACTCCTTCAACAGAAAAACAGTTTGTCTTTAAGGGCTTTTCTGTAAACAACAGTAATTGTCCCTTCCTGTGAAACTGAATATATTGCTCTCTGTGAGCAATTAAGCAGCCATGGGGGGTTAACAAAAAGAACGATAATAATATTGAATAAAAAAAGCAGGTAATTAATCTGTACAAGCGTGACAACAACCTCAGTTTTACGCAAACAGAATTAAATTAAACAAAGCTCACTGGGTGTTAAACCCAGAGGACTTTTTTTTTTATAATTAACTTTATCTGTGTGTGTTTTTCATACTGTTGATTCAGCTGCACAGGGAAAGGGCTCATGGATGTGAAGAAGAAGAAAAAAAAAAGAGGATTACATCAATTATCTAATTTAGTTTGGAGCCATCAAGGAATTTCCAAAAAATGAGCCGCAATTTGAAGCGTTACTTGTCTCCGGACACTGCGCATCTCCCCTGAAAGAGACGACCTGAGCAGACGGCGACACTGGGGTGTAAAAGCCATTACCATCGAACTCTGTGAATGCATTACCTGTCTGTGTGCTGTTCTCACAGTTAATCAACAAGTCAGTGTTAATGGAAGCATGACATAGACACCTTCAGCAGCCCCAACACACACTCACCAGCTTCTCCATTACCTATATTAAATGTTGTAAAAGCACAGTGTAGCTCTGCCTGGTGCCAATATAGATCAGACAGGAAATCTGATGGGAAAGAGGCTCTGGTAATCCATTCTTTGTTGTTAACATCTACTTTATTTGGCAACATTTGCCATTAATGTGGCGCTCTGATTGATTGGGTGGTAGAATTTATTCTGGTGATTTCGAATACACACACATTGGAGCAGTGTGCCTGCCTCCCACACTTAGTTTAAGTGGGCGTGTGGATTATTCTACAAAAAAACAGAACAATGGACAGGTTTTTAAAAAAAAAAAATCAAAAAATCTAAAAAATCAAAACACCTCAAACATCTCTGTCAGTGCTGAGCATCACCAACAACTTTTTTAAATTGTCGAATAATGGATCATACCAATAGGACAATGTGCATCATATCATCATGTATGGTCAAGAACTTTAAACAACAAAAGAGAAAACCAATGATGAATGGGTGTACAGTTAACCCCGCTGTAGGAGTGTTCCATTTCAGTGTTCACAGTATGTGTAGTTGCGGGGTCGGGGGGCGGGGGTGGGTTGGACGGGTAACTGCACGTGTCCTTCATCAGCAGCCATAATGGATGTGAGAGTAGCATGAGGTCTCCATGAGTGCTGTGGGGCGTCCTCAGATTATTTTAGTGCATCTGGCAGCATTTCTCTTCAAGCCTTTCCACCAGGAGTGAACCATTAACTGCTGCAGCAGCTGTGTGGGAATCAGTAGTCGGATGTAACCTGCAAGCTGCCCCAACATCTGACAATGTACATTCACGCAGACATACATTTCCCGTTGCCGTCAGTCTGATATGAATTTTATTACACCTCCGTTTTCCCTTGTTTCCATTTACAGATCCTAAATTTGAAAGAGCCGCCTCAGGTGAAAGGCCTGGTTTGCTTACACATGGAGAACTTAGCTGTCGGTGGGCATCAGTGTCAAAGCACACGCAGGGATGACGAGATTGAAACACTCCGGCAATCAGCCTGCACCGCTTACAGACATTAGCTCGAGCACAGTTTGAGTTTGAGCAGGAGAGACTGCAGGCACACTCACTCTGCCCACTCTGTTGTCTCAGAACTGCTGCACACTGCATGTGCTAGCAATGTGTTTCACCGGCCCACTTCTCTTTTCTGCAAGTCAAGCTGAAAACCAAGTCATTAATTATTAAAAAAAAAAAAGAAGAAGAAGAAAGAAAAAAACTATTGGGGTTTTGCAAAGTGGAGGAGTTCCTTTCTTTGTCTTTGTCGGAGGCTCAGCAGAGTGGTGCATGTAGACGCTGATTCACCTCTGAGTTCAAACAAAGGTGGTACAAAGGAGGAAGCTGCGGTGTCATCGTCTGACCCAGTAGTGGGTTGAGTCAAGTCATTTTCCCAGCCTCCGACAGGAAGTTTCCCAAGGACTCGGACGTCAGTCCAACTCAAAGGACCCGCAGTTCAGAATCGAAGATGGCAGCGCACGCGGTTTTAGCAGTTTAGCTACAAACTTTTATTTACTGTTTTTGTATCACTTAGGTCTTAATTTCACTTAATCTGCGATGTTGCGCTGAAAGTCGAAACTACACTTCAACGCGAGCTACCGGCTTGTACGTCTGCTGCAAGTGGAAAATACCGGAATGTTCAGTGGATGTGTGCCGCTTCAGGTAGGATGTGACTAGCCCATGAGAGACGCTCATCATGAGAGAGAGCACTGGGAGCATTTCGACAGTCGGTCTCAATGTGCACTCATCAAAAGGGCAATTTATGCAAATGAACCATGATTCTCGTGATGAGTTGACCATAAAATGTGTGAACATGGATTGTAACATTCAGATATACATTTGTGTCCTCTCTGGAAAGCTGTAAAAAAAGAAAAAAAGACGGAATCAGAGATATTAATTGACCTTCATGAGCTGATCCAGAAACTAAATCTTTTATTGGCTGTCATAGAAAAGAAAGACCCCATTAAATCATTGTCTGGTAATGAGGAATCGTTTTAAAATAGCCTTGTAATAGATAATTAAGTGCTACTACTCAGCTTCCTTCTTAATATATTTTCACGGGGGACTCAAATCTGGTAAAAAAAAAAAAAAAAAGTAAAAAACAACAGGACAGATAAAAAGCACCCTCAAAGGTTCTCCTGGAGTAATAATAATGGTGCCGTTATTGATTTTTAAAACTTTTTTTTGTTTGCTTTTGCCCCCTGTTCATTTTGATTTTGGTCAATCGATATCCATCCGATGTGGTCGGGCCAAAACACACAGATCAATCGTGCAGTCAGAGGCTTTAAAAGCCGGCAGAATGAATGGCGGGCAGAGTGCTGTGAATTATTCATGGCCGCCTGTTTGCACAGCTACGCTGGAAAGAGCAGCAACCAGGAAGTCAAATATCAGGCAGCTTCAACTTTTCACAGGCAGCGAAATATTGAAGAAATGTGTGTTTTTGTTTTTGTTTTTTTTTTTTCAATTGAAACCCGTTTTAAAGAGAAACAGAGGACTTGTACTAAATGGCAAGTCTAATTTGGCAACAAGGCCACATATTTAAACCTTTAATAATATAAATACTCACGCAAACAACAACAGGTCGCTGGACTTGATACTGTTTTAGAAAGTCTGTTTTTTTTTCAGTTAAATTTCCTGCTAATTCACTGGTGGCACTGTTGGTGCATTAGAACCAGACGTTCTCACTGAAGTCCCTTGAAGGCAGACGGGCGTTCACAGTGTGATGATGTAAATGGGTGTAAAGTCCTGCTGCGCACACACAAATTCCAGTGGTGACGACTGACTCAATATCCCTCTACCGTGTAAAAAAAAAAAAAAAATCTCTTAATTTATTTCGTCGTGAAATTTAAGTACAGAAAATAATGTGATTTTCCAGAAGACGACGTTTTAGCGACAAGTTCAGATTTTTCATTGTAATGCAGTAACGATCAACTTCCATATGTATCAGCCATCGAAAATGGTCCTTCATCGATAACAAAGTGGTCCGATAACTACTTTCCTTTGAGAATAGGGAACTGTGTGTCACTTCCTCGACGAGTTAACTGTCAAGAAAGATCAGAACATGTATGAATGAGCAGCAGAAGAGGTGGAGAAGCTCCAGGGCAACACTGACCGGAACCACCTGCAACTCCAAACGGTCCATGGAACGGCTTCCTGATCGTGTCTCACCCCCGATGTCGTGTATTCTGCCTCCTCATACTGCAGCATTGAGTGATAATGGCGGAGAAAACACACAGTCAAAAAATGTGGGCAGAGTCTTCAGGCTTTGTTTCTGTTTGTGTTTATCAGGCACCCGCAGATCCCTTCAAGTGTAGGCGTCTGGGGTAATGGATTAAAGTGCTGTTACCAGCGATATAAAGGTTGAGAGAGAGCTGGATATTTGAGACTTTCTTTGTCTCCATGTGAGGCCGATATATTTTCACTGGGGAGTTTGACTGTTACTGATACCCCCGCGCCGCCACCCCCAGGCATGGCGGCACCAAGGAAGCATAATTTAGTGCAACAACTGTTAAACCTGAGCCCCCTGCGGCCGCGTCACAGGGGGCGATTTAACTCAAGCCTTTAGTTTGTGGCTGCGAGAAGTTGGGCGGGTTTGGTTGAGATCAGACAAGGTAAAATTGACCTTCATTGTCCAGTGTTACAGCAGCAAAGTCCAAAACAGCACGCTGAGGAAATATACATTACATACACAAGAATAAACTAGTATTACTCACTGAGATACAAGATTTAAACTGAAGAAGTGATGAACCCGAGTGTGATGAGAATATTGATTCTCATAATATTTCCATTCATGAACACTCAGTCATAAGTAGACAGTATTGTCACATTTCTGTAATTTATACTTCATAATGCAAGTCAGTATTAAAGTGCAGGAACTAGTATGTGAGTTAACACATGAACAACGACTTAACGGCATACGTTTAAAAAAAAAAGAAAAAAGAAAAGAGGGATTAACACCCGCACGTTCTGTAAGCATGTCTCTTGGCTCACAGCACAGATTGAAATGAAGCTGGAAGCGACACAGAGGCAATGTGGAGGTGCCAAAAACAAACTGACAAAGAAAAGGGTCTTTGAATGAGACGTTCGGCTTCCAAAGTCCAGTGAGAAGGTTCCATCGATAAGAACTTATTTGTAGATGCTGTCCATGTAAAAAGAGTTATCAAAGCCCCCAGTGACCTTTTCAGAAGATGTACATTTATTTATTCATCTTTTTAAAGCATGTAGAAGTACAGATGTTCATTTCTGGGGAACTACAATTGTTAACTTGATGGCTGAACTAAACCACCATGCACGCCATCAAGCACGTCATCAGGAGCAATGAAGCACTTGGAGGTGGTGTTTGACACAGAAGGAAATAAGGCACTATTGTATCATTAGCATTTCTTACTAATTAATAGTATGATAGTATTAAAATATTAGCAGATATCTCTCAGCAGAAAAGTCCCACTAGGATTTCATGTGAGTGGAAGTTATGTCACAAATCCTCACTGATAAATGACATTATCACTCAGCCACTCGTTTTATAATGGGACACTATGGAGGGAACAGATGCAGAGATGGAACAATAATTAAACTATAACGAGATGAGCACCAGTGTCGAACTCTGACTGAGGCTTCCTGACACTCTGGGATGCATAAATCCTGGATTGCACATTTTTATCTCCTATGTGATGCTGTTTTCTTGCTTCAAGTTCACAGAGATGAATAGTTTCAGTAATATTTCAACAGAAAGAGCACGGTTGTAAAATGGGCAGTGAGGTGACTATATTTTAAAAAAAAAAAGGGGGGGGGTGATTTGTAACCAAACTTACAGCAAATGTTGGCATCATTAGCGACTAACGTGGCCAAAAGCACTTTCAGTGCTACAATTCTTTAGTGGGAACTGACATGGAGATTAAATCAAATGTACTTTAGAGGATTATGCAGGCCAGGATGTTTTAGAAAAGTTTCTTTGCACACTAAACCACAATACTTATTGATGTAGGACTGTTGTTGTTAAGCTCTGGGAAAAATGTAACAGCAGTGTAACTATTTCAACAACTTTATCAAAGCAACGTAACTAAATTACTTTGTTTTCAACCGTTTCAAATGCTTCAACTTCCAGCAGCATCAACATTGACGACTGTCAAACTCAATTTTAAAAGGCCAAGCATCTGACTGTATTTTAGTGTTTGCTTTTGAGAGCGATTACAAATAGGTTGTTGCTCCACTGAATGCGAATCGAGCTTTGCTCCGTCTTAGAATGTCAAACAAGGACCAGATCCTGAGCACGAATAGAGGGCAGTCACTCGCTGATGTGCACAAACTCCTGGACTGATTGCTCAATGCAGACAGAGGGGGAATACAAATAAAAATGGGTTTATTGCCACAAGTAAAGAGAAGCGGGCTGTTAGTGAGGCAGAGCTCAGCAGAGAGGAGAGGGAGGAAGAGCGAGGAGAATGAAGCATGTGTCGGAGGCAACACAAGGGGATTAACACCAATGGTACCGTAAATTACTGAGAGGCCAAGAGAAAAAAGTCCTTAGTATCCTCAGTAGGGCTGGCAGAACGAACTTCGCTATTTGAAAAAGATTCAAATTATTTTAAAAAATAAGTGTAGTCCAAGTTGAAAACTATGGTTTGACTTTGACTTGGTACTATGCAAACCAGAGTGGATGTGTAGAATGTAGAAATTGGATATTCTTCAAATTTTAAACGTCAAATACAGGATCAAGATTGACAGCCCTAATCTACAGCAATGAGCTGAACCGATGAGAGACTGGTCCTCAGGTAAGTTGACTGTTGCAGGTGATGTCAGTGAGTTGTAGTCAGGAGCTTTGTCCTCCTGCACACAGCGACAGAGCGATGGATATATGACGTTTCAGACCGCAGGTCTTAACGTTAGGGGCAGGAGACCAAAACTAAAATAAAAGCATCTTTCATTTCCTACCAGTCAATAGTATCCAAGATGGATGCATGAATGGGATCAATGGCCACGACACAGAGAGACAACCTACTGTAACTACTGTACTCGTCAGGATTCATTCTGGGAAAATGAGGTGGCAAAGGATGCAGGTCGCACCGACAGGGAAAGGTTCGGCTGCGACTCACCGAATGAATCATACGAGGTAGAGTTAAGAACGAGGGAAGCGACTGTTAATGCCGAACTAATTAACGGTAGTTGACTGGGATCGTTATCGAATGAAGCGATGTAGGAAATCACCAGCGGCACGTCACCATTCACTTCAAGTAGCCGCTGTGGCGCTGGAAAGGGCCGAACACTGAAGTTAAGCAGGCGACAAATGATTTCTGGGACGCGACTCTTCCGGTTCACATAAATCGGGGAGGTGCTTTCTGAAAATCTGGCAGCTCGCGTTCTAACTCGCTTGGTGTTTCATGACAGTCCCTCTCTTTCTGCTGTGGTGTTACTAATTACACTCCTGCTAGTTTCTGTTATGGCTGAAAGCGCCCAAGAGTCCAAACTGTGATTAATTGAAGCCGGTGGCCTTTATTTTATATATGTATATACATGTACATGTATATATAGTGTACCAAGCCCCAAGCCCTCAGTAAGTCATCAATTCCTGCTCCTCATTAGCCTGCTCACTCCATCACCACGTGTGCTGGGTCTTGAACACGGGGGGGTGGGGGGGGGGCTTCTTTCACATGTACTCGTTAGAACACAGCCTTGACTCACAAAGACGTTCTCGGACATATACGCTAATCCTTTCACTGCTGCACACACACAAACACACACGTCCAGACTGCGTCGTTAAACTCCATGTCCACCACTTTACAAGGTATTTGATGTGATGTAAGAGCAGGCTTAAGTCCGTTAGACTATTTTTCTGGTTGCAAACTAGATTCATTTGCTCATTTTGACCATTCATCCAATGAGCAGAATACTGGCATGATGAGAGTTGAACACACCAAATAAATGACTTCTACACTACAATTCATTGTAATGTTAATCTACATGTGTTTCCTCTTGGTTTTATGATCTATACAAGACAACTGGAAGGATTGTGTTTCAGTTGAATGTGCATTGACAGTAAATATCACTGATTTATGAACACAAACACATTTTACATTTTTCTCTGGCTCCTGTGGAAACTTAGTTTCAAATCTAATGAGAGCTTTTGCCTTGCAAAGAGCGCTGGGTGCTTTTATGATGAAATCGGAGCGCTATGTGCGGCTCCCTTCACAGGTGGTAGAGTAGTGCACAAAGTCAGAAGAAATAACTTTCCCCCCCCTTTGTGTACATCAATGAATGTTGCATGAGTATGTTGGGTACATTTGGGAAGCTTGAAGCTTGAGGAAACGAGCCTTTGAAGCCAGATTCAGCCATTGTGGAGAGAAATGGAGCACTGGCAGAGGTGTGCAGCTCAATCACTCCATCAGTCATCAGAATCAGCGCCGATATCCAGTCACACTCAGGGTGGTCTGACAGCATCGAGCCTCACCTTGTTGGACATTCATGCAAATACAATGCAGCGTGTGCCGGAGCTAACTCGATTTAGCACCACTGTAGCAACAAAGAAGAAGGGAAACTGTGGCAGGAATACTGAGTGAATCCTCATGCACACCCACGGGGAAAAGAGCCAAGTCAGATTTCATTTGTACGGCGCTCATGACACTTAGCAAACGGACAATTCTGGTAGAAACCCAATATTCACATGAGCAGCTCATTAGCGACGGTGGAGAGCAAACACGTCCTTTTACAGGCTGAGAAACCGCGATCCAGGGCTACAGCCAAAAGAAAGCCACAGAGAGAGCGACAGGGAGACAACTAGAGCGACGCGGAAGGGGAAAGAAAGAGTGTGAGAGAGAGAGAAGCAATAGCAGAAGAGAGCAGCAGGGATAGAAGAGACGAAGAGACGAACCCCTGAGCCCTCAGATAGACAGACAGTTATGCTACTGCGTCATGAACCCTTCAAACTTCTCCATCGCTCTATTTCGTCGTGGTGCAGTTCACTGCCAGAGCACTTGGGGGTCGCGTCCCTCTAGTTGATTCGCTTCTGGTCAGAGCTGATTTAATTTCCATCATTTGGACTGTTTATATGTCCTCTCATTAAGTTTTCAAAGTAATTCATGTGGGAAAGTAACACTTTGGATTCAGAATATGTGGTCAGTTTGTACAAATATCGCCTATTTAGAAATTTGTTGCGACCTTGTCGGAGATGAGAAGAGCCACAGATGAAGCAGCTAGCAGCTAACAGCTCAGCTAGCAGCCGGGAATACATTAGTTTTTCAGAATGTTAAATTTGCGCTTGGACAGAGCAGCGCTGTGCCTGGGGCAAACCAACCACAGCCCTCTTGGTCTGCGCTGGGTCTGCGTCACCTCGACGACAGGTTATCCTGTTAAGCCCCACCCACAGACCCGCCTACATCCAACAGACCCATGTGACTGGTCTTAACTGATTGTTGGACACAGTTAATGAGCTCCATAATCACTATATTGCAGAGACACAAGTTGGCCCCTAATTAATTCAATTAAAAGTGTCTGAAAATCACTGTCCTATCACGACAGCACAGTTAAATGTGAGTGAATAATTAATGTGATGTCGTTTGCTGAACCAGTTATTTGTAAAAGATGGGTTTCTTGAAAAGCATTTCAGTTAATGAAAACCAGGTAAGCCTGCACAAAGACAGAGTGACAATATGTTCAGGAGGTGAAGGATTAGACTGCAGGAAGTGAGTGTGGCTGGCCTATTGTTGATCGATGATCAAACGCAGCCCCTGTCTGATGAATCGGATTGTCCGCAGAGGCGCCGAAATGAATTCAAATCCCTCTCATGTTTACCAAAGAGAATATATGTTTTTATATCGCGGGAGAGGATATTTTGATGTTTGTTTGTATTCTGTTCAAATGCAAATATTGATTTGAACTCATCCGGTGGTCCCTCTTTCCTCATGAAATATAAACAAGATGGAGAAAAGATTTGCGGCCCTGAGGGGCACGGGCTCTTCCCGGAATGGTCATTTTTCAAAGGGAGATGATGTTCAGCAGAAATCAGTCCTTTGGAATGGTCTGCAGCACGCGTTGCCATGGTGAGACACAGTTTACTGAGAAAGAGTAGACACCTTGATTACACGCAGCCAGGAAACTCAGACTTATTTACATCAGACCAATCACATGGGTCGATCTGATTGAGGCGGGATCAGGGCCATGTACATGGAATCTGTGGGCGGGGCTTAACAGGATTATAGCAGTCATTATGTGCACAACAAAGATGGCGGCTGGTGCTTCGAATCGTCAACGACTTAGACGTTTCTCTCAAAGTCTCTCAAGGATACTCTTCCATTCTTCCGTCATCTAACGTCATCTTGTCCGTGGCTCTGGTTGGTCGCGTAAAGTAGTATTTTGATATGCACCCTGTGGGTGTTGGATGGAGGTTCGTCATGATGAATAATTTCCTGAAAGTCCAGTGCATCTTTTTTTAAGCAGAATAATTGAATCATGAGATACTAAATGACTTCGGTCATTCACAGAGGAAATAGCAGGACATGATCTCATCAATGTTTCCATGTTTCCACTTTGGTGACCTGGTTATCCGGATGTAGTGTCAACAGATTTGCCCTGCAGGTCCGTCTCTTGTCATTTCCAGACTCTACATGTGTCTAGATTGAGATTTCCAGGCTAAAGCAGGTCAGCACGTGTCAGTCCAGGGTATCACAGCTATCCAGAGAGTTTTGAGATATTTCTTAACTAGGTGACCAACGGTCCAGACACTGTTAACACAGTTTCCATTTCTGTCACAAGCTTTGTCACAGTTTGGTATTAGGCTGAATTCATGCATTATTTTCATTACAGACAGACATATTTCCAATACTTTAGTTTCAGGAATGTAAGAAATGCTCATTGAGAACTTCGAAGCAGAATGGTGAAGACCGACAAACCTAAAACATACTTCAGATTGCATTTGGAGAGAGGGTCTAAAAATAATTGTGTCTCTCAGCGCTTTGCAACAGTCATTTGAATATTGAGAATAGAGCCATACAGCACAATTAGCGGGCTCATTTTTCATTCTGAAACATCGTTTCATTACCTTCAGGCTGTGTGTACGTGGCGCGTGAACAGAAGCAGCACCGGTACGCGGCAACAGCTGTGTACCGGTGCTGGAGATGTTCATGACCGACCCTCTTCACTGAATATGAATCGATATGTTGTCTTTTAATATGTTTTCATGCTGTTCCTCATTCCTCATTCCTCCTCTCATCTTTGCTATCATTACTCTGGCTCTGGGCATCTGCTCGTAAGGTGACGTGAAGCACCTCCGCTGGAACCGGCGGTGGAGGTAATGTTTGCTTCTCTCAGGCTCATTAAGCAGGAATGCAGAGGGAATATTGTTACCGAACAACACGCACAGCAGCTGACGGAGAAAAGTTGCTTCTTTGCCTGTTTTCTTTTTGGTTTTGTTTTGTTCCACTTGAGTATTGACTCAAGAGGCAGCATCACTTTAAGCGTCAGAATATCACACGATGCTTCCATCATTCCATCAACTTCCATCATTTCTGGAAACGTCTGGTCCCTCAGAACGTTACCGCTGACAGAGTCTGCAGTGGCGTGGGGTTACTTCTGCTTAATCCTTGCCCGTTCCTCAATTTTTATTCAGAACAGCGATTCTGGATAACGGCAAATCCCTCCCTCTCTAAACAGGGCGTCCAGAAAGTGTGTGTGCTCACTGATGAAGTGCAAAGAGATCGATTTGAGCTGTATTGCATTTGGCTCTTGTATAAAGGTCCTCCCTCCTCTTTGCCCTTGTACCTAGTCAGTAAACTATTATACTCTAAAAAAAAAACGAAAAAAAGAAATGGCGGTGTTGCCTTGATACTAACGCCATCCGGCTGAGAGTTTTCAAACTCCAGCGTCTGTGTCAACCGTGACCGTTGGTCTCAAACAAAAATCCTCGCTCTCTTTCAATAATAAATAACGCATCGATTTGATACAGCGCTTTTTTTCCTGTACTTCACTCAAAGGCGCTTTACATTGGATCCATTATTCATTCACGCCACAATCACACACCGGTGGTGGTCAACTACATCTGTAGCCACAGCCGCCCCGAGACAGACTGACAGACACGTGGCTGACAGTTGGCCCTCTCCGACCACCACTGAGTTATCGGACGACCCGTTCAAACCTCCTGAGAGAGAATTGGGATCGTTGTCACGTCTTTACTGCCATTCTCACATCACAACTTCATCTCTTGGGCCTCCAGAGACCAAAAACCCTCTCAGTAACTTCACGGAGTGAAACACTGTTGAACTTCTTTCAACAAATGAGACACAATTTCATCAGCGCTTACATACCTGCGGCAAAGAAAGACTTTCAAATCCAGAATGAGAAGCTGCGCTGCGAGTGTTTGGGGAAGGAAATAATGCCGAATATTATGGAATAAAATTCACTTGATCTTTATAGGAATGTAGACTCGCATTTACATGATAATAATTCTAATTTGGATAAAAGAGCAAACGATGGCTTCCCTTTATGACCTGACTGTTCCATTGATCCCCATAGAGACTCGAGCTCTCTGGTGCTGAAACATTGAAGTGTATCACACACCTGAAGGCCTAAGGAGATTTTTGTCTTCAGTCTTTGAGCAGAATTTTGAAAATCGCAGCTGACAAACACTCATTATATTGTCTCCTGTGGAGGAAAAAAAAAAAAAAGTTGTTTGAGTAAAAGGTATATGAATATTTTATTTGTTGACGGTAGAATGATTGAAAGTCAGTACCACCATGTCAGTCTGGGGTAACTAGCCATAGCGTTCCATATTTAATATTTAACAAAATATACAACATGTAATTAGTAACATTACTGTTAATTATGTAAATATTCATCATGACCATATTAGTTACATCTGAACAATTTCTTTAAAAACCTTGTGTATATGTTTGATAAGATTTTTTTGTGAATGAATAATAATGATGTCAGTTAATGTGTTTTGTGATTTTAAAGTCAGTTTGACAGTCATCAGTTGTTGATGCTGATTTAAAGTTAAAGCACTGGCACATCAGATCCCGTGAATTTTTCTTGGGAGATCTATAAAGTATCTGTCGATCCATCTCAACATCTGAAGCAGTTGAAAACGTTCAATCAACATTTAGAAAACGAATCAAATGGAATTAGACATTGAAATAGTTGCACTATTACATCACTTACAGTATTTCCAAAGTAACTTCCCCACGCCGCAGCTCGTCTTTTCGCAGATACTCAACTCATTTCCAAAATGTAACGCTTCGCCCTGTGATAACGATGAGCGATGTTCGACAAATGTTTAGGACGCTCATTCCCAGGAAGAGATTCATATTCTTTACCCTTCAGCAGAAATATCAGCAGAGCTATCATTTGTTTATCTCCCCTCCCCAGTGTGATATTTATTTACCAGCAGCGAGGAAGTAAATCTCTTCATTTAAATCAATTAATCAAACAGAAAACCACAGTTTACTGATGAAAGATAAACAGATGAAGCCCTTGTCGTCGTGCTCCATCACAAATGGAATAACTTGTGGCTTCCTGAGGGTTTCGGCGGGTGGCTGAGTCAGCCGTTGCTGCTGCAACTAAGCAGTAACCAGGTTAAGCTTGTCTCTGAAGAGTCAAACAGTTTCTTTCCTGCCACAGAAAACCAGATAATACCAAATAATTATTAAAAAGCACACCTATCAGGTAAAATCGACGTCGCTGCTATTATTGATGAATACTTCATACTCACACATTCAGTTTTGGCACTCTTTCGAGTCACAAATGTGAGCGCGGCGCTTTTACTGTCGAGCCCTGTTCGCCACTTTTCAATCTCAGCCTCATTCCAATGGTTTGTGCAAAGTGTTGGTCGGCCGGCGACTCCCAGATTTGATGAGTCATGAATTGTAAAGTTGCAAACAGCACTGTGCCTCATGTAACAGCTCTCACCTGAATATTTAATATCTTTGCTGGTAGCAGAGGTCCTGCCTGTCTCCTCTGACCTATCTGGATAATGAGGCTTTCTGGCCGAGTGGACAGCAGATAACCACATGTTTTTCTTTCTTAATTATATATTCATAGCTCAGCAAACAAAATTTTCCTAACACAGTAGGATTAATAATTGCGTAGGGTGAACTTATAATGTGCTTTAAAACGTCTGTGGAAACTAGAATATGTCATAAAATCTGTCTTTATGATGGACAGCCAAACTATTTTACATATTTCTATGAAAAGTATCTAGAAGGGGAGGAGGAGAATGTGGTGGTCAGACGTTTCTCTCTGGAGTCTCTGGAGGTCAATGTGTATGCACTGAGGCAGACTTATAGCCTCCAAATGAAAAGAATTCTCAGTGTGTCCTCCTCAGGGATCTAACATGAGCTGAAAACAATTATTCAAGTCATAGCTGCTCAAGCTTACTGCTGCTGCTGGGGTTTAAATCTCTGCCGAAGTGCAGTGGTCCTGCTACTCACATCGTTTAAAGGTTTTCAAACTCACATGATTCTGTCTGGGAAGTCCCATTAGCTTAGTTATGCTTGAGATATTTGGCTAAGGGGATAGATGTCCTGCAGCCCAGTTTAACACAGTGTTCCTTTATCCAACAGCCAGTTCCTCTGGCCGCTGGTTGCAGGTCTTCCTCTGCTCCCTGAGGCTCAGCAAAGGCAGAAATCCTTGGATAAGATCTCAGCTGAAGCCAGGAGTATGACAAATGATTCCGTCTCCTGACCTCACTAGAACCCAGTCACTAACTCCGCAAAGTAACTCAACTTAAACACGACCCTGAAGAACGCTGAAACACCTTTTGTTCCACTCAGGTTTTTCTTCTTTGCAGTAACCAGGGTGGAATCTTTATTTCTCTAATAAAACTAGACCCTGCTGCTGTTCCTCCCCGTGCTTTTGTCTGTCTGTGTTGCGTTGAAGAATCTTGTGGGCGGTTAGAAGAACCTGGCCAGTGTTCTGTGGGGTGTTTATAGTTTTTCAAGTAAAAGCTGCAAAGAACACCCACCGTACCTCAGATATCCAATCTACTGTCGACTCAGGGTCAACTCAAAGGACCCGGACTTCAGAAACACCAACCCACTGTGAACATTTCTACTTTTGCGTCTGTCTCCGTAGCTCCGCATTGAATCTCACTGCCGTGTTTCATTTTTTTACTGTTTATCAGTGTCTTTCGTAGTTTCCTTCTCGCGATAGTGAGTGATCTTGTTACAGCACCAGCTACAACAAGATCGGCAAAATTTTCTGACATTTTTTCACTCAAAAATCGCCTTTTGGCCAGCTCTATTTTCTCAGCAAGCATGGAAATCCCGCGCTGAGAGCTAGGAAAGTGACGTGACGCAAACAGTCCACTCACAGTCGATGCCCACTGTGGGGGTCCACGTAAGGGCGATGCCTAGTTTCATTTATGGAGAGGTGACGTCAAGCTACACAGTACCCTACGCCCAGGGTACTATGATATGACGATGAAGTAACCACGGCGTGGGTATGCCGCAGATTTGAAGCAGAAGCATAAATTGGGAAAAAAAATGAAACGCGGTGGCAAGATTCAACGCGGTGAGATTTTTTTCTTGATACGGAACCTAGCATAACAAATCGTTTCCTTACATGTGGACATGGCGTTAGATGTGCGGGTCGTGCTTTCGTCCCATGTCTCCTGCATGCGGATGCCGTTGCATTGCACCGTTGGACTGTCGACAGCAATGCGGGACAGCGTCTCCATTTGTAGGACACGTGAAAAGGACTAGAAATGCGTGACTGTGTGACATCTGGTCACCCTACGTGAACACAAAAGAAGGTGTTGTTCAAATATATCTGGAGACATTTCATGATTTGGATGCACAAAAGCCACTTGTTCTATGTTCAAGGACAATCGTGGAATTTGTTTTTGTGCTGATCCAACAGGACAAAGGCCAACACCTGCTGGAGGCTGACATCGCAATGAAACAAACACTGGTCTCAGATGTTACGTTGGCCCTAATAAATAAATGAATCAATCAACTACACTCACTGCTGACAACCATCTAAACACTCCTCTTGCCCCAGGCAACAGGAAACAAAATGACACAACCCGCTTGCTGCCGGCCACGGGAAACGAACGTCTGTCTGTTGCTTTAACATCGGTCATACCCGGGGTGTCCGCTCGCTGCCGGCAACAGGAAACAAATGTCTGTCCCCCAATGTCACAACTGTCACAGAAGTTCCTTGGACTTATCACCGCGAACAGGAAGCTGCCGTGTTTTTGGAACCATGTTCAACCCCGGTCTGTTCCTGCTTCGGAGGTCATGTCTTTGTTGATGCATCCGTCCACTTCTACCTTCACCTGACTTTCTGTTCCAGAGTCATGAATTACTTTCATTTCAAACACTGACTGGCGTACATCGTAGTTCATTTCCAAACTAATAACCCCGGAGCAGTTTGTTTACAGATGACACTGTTTTCTCAGAAGTCACTTTGTCCATTTTTAATCAAATTCATGCTGCAGCTTATTCTTCTTCCTCCATATTTACTGTGAGAAGCATCAGTCCTGGTTGCTCCTGATTTCTTAGAAACTCTGGTGAACTTTATGACATAGAAATGAAATATTAATATCATATCAACATCATTTCTCCCTCTTCTTTTTCTTCTATTTCCCTTATTTGTGTGCACCAGTCTTTTACTGCAATAAATAACCACATAATAAATCAGGATCTTGTGGTGCGAGTTTACCACCCGTGTCACTTCATTTCGTCTTAAACTAATGCATAAGACAAACAGGAAGTGCAGTTTCAAGGTGATAAAAGATTGCTAGAAACACACGGGTGAAAGTGTGGATCATTTCTTTCCTGCTAATGTCTCTAGAACAACCCACTGAAAGTGGTGCGATACACTGAGCCAGAGAGGAGCAGCTTCATCATTTAGGAGAAAAGAAAAGAAGTACTTTTTTTGGGAAAGAATGATAATGAAGTGAAAAATCCTCTTGCTGTCTTTTTTTCCCCCCTTCCTGGGAGTTTCTAATGAGAGAGGTGCCCTACTTTAACAAAGAGTCTGCCTTTTGCAGCACACACACAAAAATCCAGTCAAGACAAATATAGATAACATAATTAAATCAAACAATGTGGAAAGAAAATGGGAGCTCAGAATGGTGAACTGGATACTGAACAGCAAAACCCCGGAGACACTCCACACTCAAATTTAGGAACGATATTATTAACGGGTGTGATTTTTTTTTTTTAGGTTTTATTTTTTTTCATTGACAGCTTAGAAATGTCAAACTGTGGGTTAAAGCTGCGGGAACTGAAGTGAAGTTGCACCATCGGGGAGCGTTCTGTTGATTCTGTTTGCTGGTGTAACGTTTAAATAAATCTGGCAGCACTTTCGTATTTTCAACCCCAGAATAGGACTCCAGCTGTGTGATTTATTTACTCAGCCCATCTTGTTTGTGCTTGTTCTCATCCAACAGAGGAGGAATTGGATCTGATTAGTAGGACACAACATTAGAGACAGCTTCCTGGGCCCATTCAGTAATGTCAGTTTGCTCCATACAAAAAGGCAAAGTAATGTGACTGTATCCAGGGTCTAGAGACCACCAGAGATTCCTGAGGGTCTATCAGGTGGTCCTGGAAATGAAGAATAATATGATTCTAATTGTCATTGCTAATCTGAACTTGACATGATATATCATGACATGAACTATCATTACCTGTGACAAGAAATCAGCTGTCAGAGCATGTCTCTGGAATTGTGGTGTGAAGCTGATGACGAGTCTCTTTAGGGTTTGAAAAAGAACCTTTGCGGCCTGTGAGCCGCATCCTCTCTGTGAAGTCAGGTGACTGTTGCAGCACCTCCCCGTCAAGTTGCTTGGCAGTCTCCACACAGACAGCATCAAATCTCTCGCCACAGTCGTCCAGAGGGAGTTTGTATATGACGTGGGCCTATCCATCCAGCACATGATCAAAGACAGGCTGACTGTAAGGAGGAGGAGCACAAAGACAAGACATCCACCACTGAGAGGGTGGGTGGTGCCACTACAACAGCCACTGAGGTTCTCCTAGATGTGTGTTGACGTTACTGTACGTTCAGTCTGCTTCGGGTTCATACATGTGGACGTCAGATCTGCTGCCAAGGGAAGAAGACAGATGGACGTCTGCGATGGGGCTGACAGATTGAGAGCACATACATCCCGGCTGATGCAATCAAATGCAATATATGTCCACGTGTTTGCTTTGCACCTTCGCAGTCACAGTTCACACAAACACAACAGTGCATATAAGCGTATATCTTTCCGCGCATCTTATTAATAGGGAACGGTGGCTGTTTGCCGTCACTGGCATGCCTTATTAATGAAGTGCCATATTGCTACGCTGTGTATAAGCGGATTCTGGCAACGCAGCAGGAGCGGCGTGGATTCTGCGGAGCCGCGGCGGCCTCTTGTTACGGCTGAAATTAACGTCGCTGTGTAAATAATTGAAGAGCTGGGTTTGCTGTGCTGTGTTTAAGGACAAGTGGATTGGAGGCTCGGTATCGCAGCATGGGCCTGCTTCAAGGATTCCATTGACTTTAAAGGAATTTAATCATCAGATCGCAGAGGCTGGTTTGGGTCAGATCAGTGCACTGCAGGGGGAGAGAATGCGAGGCAGAAAACGTCTGGTGGGATCTGTAAAAATCGGCAAAGCCGTAAACTGCACGGGACCTTGATGGATGGCTTGGAGGAGCAATGAGGGGTGATATTTTGGGAGGGGAAATCTCATTTTCTCCAAGCTAGCTTAAGGGAGCACTAAACCCGATCAAACATAAATGTAATCAAACATGCCATCGCTCTTTGTAGCTGTGGAGGGATCTTTCTGACGGAGGGGGGGGGGAGTATTTCTCACCTCTTTTTTCCCTCGCTCCACTTCATCACTCCATTAACGACGACGTAGTCAGAGTGGTCGGGGTCATCGTGAGGTTGCAGTGAAACACTTTACTGCTTCTGTTAGAGAATCGTGACTGTAGCTCACATGAAGGAGAAGCCGTGCAGTTTGAAATCCTCAGGCAAGATGAACAAATCTGGTCTTTCAAGCAAAAATAATTCTGTGCAGGTGTTTTTTTTTTTTTTTTTTTTTTCTGAACTTGTTTGCTCAACATGCTCAAACAGCATGTTTTTCAGACACCGCGGCAGCCGCAGACGGGATCATTTGCCGCCTGACACAACTGCGACAGGCTGTTATTATTGATTCGAATGTACATTTCTGCCAGCACTTTCTGCATCGGGCATACATGGTGTGTCTCAGGCAAACAGAACCCCGGCAACGTATTGATTAATGGGCCGTCCATTTGCAAGATATATAATATACATCGCTTACAAATAGAGCTGGCAATACAACTCCCACAACCCACCGGTGGCCAACATGAGGTAGGATTATTATGTTTGGGACACTTTCAACAAAAGCTCGTAAAAGCAGAATTCATGTCACAGATGGACCTTATGAAAAATCCGGGGAGTCACTGAATTAAATATGTATGAGAGAAGAGCACAGACTCACCCAGGGTTTTCACAAATTAACTGCAACAACTGGAACAGCTTGGTGGAGGTGAACTGTCAGTGTAACAGGTGTTTTGGCGCCCCCTGTTGGCAGCGAGAGGCTGCTGGAACAACAAAACAAGCAGGTCTGGTGTCTGGGCCTGACGGCTGTCACGTAAACTGACAGAAATCAAACGAAACATCATTAAAGTTTCAAATGTTTGAATTCATTTCAACGGTTAAACGGTTTAACAGAGCGCCACGAGGACGAAGAACCACCCAAAGCGAGTTAGGGCTGGTATAACACTTGAAAGCACTAATTAATGATCCGATTTCTGTTTCTTTGGCACTTCACGGAGGTAAACCAGGGTTACTCGCTCCGGTATCGTGCCTTAAAACCGCTCAACGCACACCTACCCATTGATTCACCCGCTTCTACTTTTGTTAGTTACCAAAGAAACAGAAACAAGATCATTAATTTATGTTTTTGTAAAACCATTTAACCATTTTGCTCGTCCAAATTCTTGTTCTCTCCAAAGTGTAAAGAAATGTTAAAAATCATCCATTTTGCTTGTTTTGTCTCGTCCAGCAAACGTCCAGTCGTTTCTCATGCTGTTGCTGAATGCTGATGATGTTACCGCTGCTCGTGCGGTGTTTTAATGTTGCCGATGTAACAGTTGGATATTAGAAATGTCAAAGACGAGCTGAACTATGTGTGCATTAATGTGCCAGCCAATCAGAAAAGCGTATTCACAATGACTGGTTTTAAGGCACTTTGCAGAGTAAACCACAGGTTCAACATAGGTTCCGTACAGTTTAACGCACACCCACCCGTTGACATAATGTTTTGTTATTTTGGCCACCATCACTCGGAGCATTTTCTCGTCATTTATTATTATTTTGTGTGAAATGTACTAGGACACAGTCGACTTCTTTTGAAAAATGAAAACACCTTTGTGGAACGGTGAGCCACACATCAAATAAGGAAATATTCCAGACGTGGCTGTAGCTTTACATTCACACTTAAATACACAACAGAGCTGCAACCCAGAGCAGTTTACCAGTTTGTAGCCCCTTCCTAACTGATATGAGAAAAGCTTCCTGTGGAAGAAGAAACTGAGCTGCAGAGGCCTTTTTTCGTCTTTCATTGTCCTCAGATGTTGTAGATGCGTTGAGCCCTGAGGCTGCGGTTTGAACACAATGCTTGTTTTTACCCACCAGAGCCGCTCACCGGAAACAGATTTTCAAGAGAGGGATTTGCTCAAATTGCAATTCCCTCCATACGGCAGCATGATAAATAATGTTTACCGATGGTCAATTACCATATCAAGGGCTATTACTAGCTGAAGTGTGTGGAATGAATAGGAGAGGAACATTTTCAGAGGTTCACACAGGGGTCCCTTCCATTAAGGAGCTGAGAGTTATGAGAGACTTGCAGGATTATAGATTCTGAATTCTGTCGCAGATGCTGATGGGAATGTGTGAAAAGTTGAAGTCATCCAAATATGAACCATCGCTTCGTGAAAGCGCCGATGGTTAACAGCCGTCCTTTTGAAATGATAGATGGCACAGACGGAGCATTTCGTGACCGTGGTTATCCAGTCCCACAGTAATCGCTGTGTCCTTAAGTAAACAGCACACACCGAAGCCCTCATCTGCCCTCATCTGCCTCAGACATCTGAATATGACAGACAGGTAGATTGCCTCAGGTAGATTGCCTTTATTTTCCAGTCTGTGTGTGTGTTCTTTTCTCTCTCTCTTTTTTTTTTTTTTTTACATCACTTCTGTTATGGACAGCAGCACAATGACAGAACTTCCTAAAAAAATCCAGTCCAGACCAAATATTCCAGTCCAGGATTTATCTGTATCCTCGGCCCCTGTCAAGCAGTTGAAGTGACCAGTTCTCAAACTTTTTGACCAATCACAGACAGACAGACAGAGTGATAGCTACAGATAGACAGACAGATAGATACTTTATTAATCCCCAAAGGGAAATTGTGGCGTTACAGCAGGCAGTTTCTAAAGAATGATGATACACACACAAACATGCATGAATGTGGATCAGAAAAACAACACACACAGATTAACACAACATATTTATACTGTTTACAATATTAAACATTTGGAACATTATGACAAATGTCATTTCATGAAAAACAACTAGGGCAGCGTGGTTGTGAATCGTGCAGAATTTTCACAGCACATTGTGCAGTAGATCTATGTGTGTTCACGTGTGTGTGTGTGTGTGTGTGTGTGTGTGTGTGTGTGTGTGTGTGTGTGTGACAGTCTATACGTAGGAATGCTGGGTAGCCACATGGGGCGTGATGCTCTGTGTAGTATACAGACACAACAAACATGGCTGACGTTATCTTGGATGACGTGAAGAAAGGTCGTATTTCACGAGAACAATGTGCCGACAAGAGGAGTTCTGTGCTCTGGTGGGTTAGTCGCCACGCTCCGCTTTACAGCCTGTTGCAACGCGACCGTTGCCGTGGAAATGACAGCGGTTTACATGAGCTTGGTGTGAACTGTACCTGCCGCGAGGCGTCCCTGTAATCTTTTGTCTGGACTGGCCTTTCTGAAGCTGACAGAGCTTCCTGTCGGTCAGCTTCTTTCAGTTGGAGTACGTATTGATAAGGCAGGGACTTGACTTTGCTGTGATTGATTTTGGTTGGAAGAAAAGGTCATGTTTAATGACTTGCAGGAGCTTTGAGCCCACAGCAAAGCATTTCAGTATTAGCCTAGTAAATATCCAACAGAAGCCTCTTTAATCAACGTGACCATAGTCCATAGTTGGACAATACTCTGTCCTCATTGTCCTTGTTTTTGTGTTCCGTGCAGTCAAAAAGTCAGCCTTCAGTTGAAATATCAGTCTGAAATCAACCTTTTTAATTTCAAAGTTTGACACAAAGTTGCTTTGTGCTTTTGTTTCAGCTGAGGAGAGACTTAAGTAACTTTCTTGAATTTGCATATAGGTTAGAAAATACATAATTTAGCAGACGAAGGACGCAAGAATGATAAGTGAGCTGTTTCCTAAAGTAGCTTTTGGCCTTTTCTAATAATTGAAATTGCCCCTCCAATACATTTATCAGGAAGTTCTGCATTATGAAAAGGAAGTGACATCATACGGTACAAATTCTGAATGAAATGATAATAAAGCCCCATCCAGTAGTTGCCCCATCCCTTCAGGATTTGATGTGACCTTTCATTGACTCCATCAGAAACATCTGACAAACTATTGCATTTTTTTTTAAATATGCATGCTGATCATCTGCAAGAGTTGTGTAATGTTGGCTCAAAGTGATCGAGACCAATCGAGGGGAAACTGAACACACATTTGAGAAATGATGTCCAACCTGAAAGTGTTTTCAGACTTTTGCATCAGTGTCTGAAGGCTGCATGTTTCCCCATAAATCCTCCAAGTGATTTATGTCAAGTGAACACTCCGGAGCCGTGCAAAGGGGAGTCTGAACGAAAACCATTGGAGGACTGGAGGGACTATGGACGGAGCAAAACCCTGAAATGTGCACGTACTTCACCGAAAGAAGAGTTTTTCTTCTTTTCCTGCTCCTGGTGGGTTGTCTGAAATCAGCGGGAGTCACACACACACACATATCACACACTTCCCATCATGCCATTGCTCTATTTATAAGTCTCCCCATACGGCAGTCGCGCTCTCGAGGGAGGTCATTAATTTGCCTTTCTGTCAGTAGTATGCCCCACAAAAAGTCCATCAGAACCTGTGGGTTGCTTATCTATACGGCAGCGTTTGCTCTGGCCAACATGCCCCGTTGTGTGAATTTTCATATGAAAGCGACCTTTAATCACCGCGTCATGACAAACAGCCGTAAGAAACCCACAAAGACAGATGACCCTCGTGCGTGTCGCTCCTTGTGTTTCTGATCCGGACAAAATGAAATGATCCCGCAACATTGATAACAACTTCCAAAACCAGGACGAAGCCAGCTTCTCTTCGTGGTACAGACGCTATCTATCGCCCCAAACACTTGACCGTGTCGATCCGATTCCTCATCAGTTTCCCCTCACGGTGCACAGCAATAAGGTGTGCAGCACAGCAGGTGGAGGACCAGATCTTGTCTGGATAAATGGAACAGCCTGTGTCTCTGATAACCCCAGGGACGTTTAGGGTGTGGCTGTTCACTCCCCGCTCCTGCCTCAGCATTTATCAGTGGACTTCTACAGTAGCTCGACCTCTTGACCTATACAAGCTCGTATCACACTCTCCGACCCAGACACGGTGCCACGGTGGCTGTGAGATGTGGGTAATGAACTGTCTGGTGAGAAGAGGTCCACACTTGCCCATCAGCACTCATCCCTCCTCGCATTGCTTTCTTATTTACAGCTGTTTTCTCTCTCTCTCTCTCTTTCTTTTCTTTGTATTTTTTTGCTGAGCTATGGCATTTTCCTGGAATTGGAAAGTCCCAAGAGGTGTGAATAGTTCATCTGTGGAAAGATACATCATATGTCAGCATTTGCAACGTGTGAATTTCAGCGGATGTATTTATTTATTTCGGGAGGACATCTACTGGTCTAAAGGACCGGACATTGATCAGTGGGTCTTTTGTTGGAAACTGCCAGGGGTGGGATAGATCTATTTAATATCGAACTGTTTGTACAATAGTGGACCATTCATGAAAGACTTACAAAGAAAGGCAAAAAAGGCTTGAATGAATATTGCTTTTTTTTTTTTTTTTTTTAAATCTAATGACAAACACTCTGCTGTGTTCATCTGTTGGCCAGAAACACCGGTGCAAATGAAATAAATTAGATTTACTTGCTATTTGAAACCCTGGTTTGATACAAGATGTATACATAGACAAAAAATACTTTTAGATCTTCAGTGGGAACAAAAACACCTTGCTCCTGCAGGAAATTGCTTTTGTGTTTTCACATCATACATTTTCTCTAATGGCAGCACTCTTACAACCTGCAGTTAGTTAATACGAATGTTTAGACAGATTCTATGAGCGTATCGCCACCTGCAGCGCTCTATAATGACATGCCCAAACATCAGCCAAGCACAGTCTGGCTATAATTTCCACATAAAGTCGTGTGTCAGGGTCTTTCACACGTACTTCTTTCACTGTCTGATAACTCCTACAGAGGAGGAATTATAAACAAGAGTCACATTCAAACCCCCATCACATCCTGGAGAGACAATATTTGTTGAAGACTAGTAAGCTTCTTTTGTTTAATGAAGGTGTCATTATGTTAAACAGCCGGGGGGATTTGGGAGCAGGTACCAGAGGCCCGGGATGGAACCCAGTATTCAGATAGCTGACATGAATGTTAACATCTTTTTTCATATCCTCAACACTAATCTGTGTAAAGCTACATCGCAGAGGGCATTAATATTTCATCCACTATTTCAAAGCTCCGCTTTAAGACGTGCATAGCGCCTGTTCTGTGATGTCTAACAGGATATTGAGGAGTTATTCAAACAATATCATCACACGCTAACGTGCTGAGTTGCAGACAAATCGATGCCAGAGATGGTTTGGAGGAGGCCGACTTCATGTTTTCTGTTGACCCTGAGGAAGGTGTCACAATGTTCTGGAACAACAACACCAACAAGAGACATCACAGCGTCAGAACTGAAAGGGCGAGAAGAAGAGTGGTGCTGTTATGCAGGTTCATGTATGTAGCTGTGGTTGAAGCGCAGTAAGATAAAACATTTGAAGCGGAGGGGCAATCACGGCAAAAACCTACGCACCGAACAACGTCGGTGTGCTTAAATTTCTAGTCCATCACACGTACAAAGATACACATCACTGCGTCAGTCAAGAGGGAAAATCTGTACATGGAGATAAACAAAATTGAAGCGAGGACCGGGCGGAATAACGTCAGGCTAATATATGGACTGAAGGGCTTGAGAAGGCAAGAAACCGGTGGACTGCTGCTTCTACTTTCATATCTGAAACCCTCCCCAATGGGCCCCAAGGATTTAGGTCACTGCTTTGCAACACAACGTAATTGGAAAATGTCTTCACTGGAATGCAACGCAACGTGATGACTTCAGTGGCTTGAAAAACCATGAGGAACGCACGTTGTTGTTTCTGTCTGTTGTTGTCGACTAATTAAAAACTCCTCTCGCACGTGCTCGTGCTAGGATGCTAGTTCAGGTCCCATGCTAATGTGACATCTGTGCACGTGTCCTTCGGCACAACAAGACACTAAGCGAGAGGGTTTTTTGAAAAGACTTGGAGTTTGCGCTGACCAACTGAAAGACTGTGGCTCACACATCTAGCGACACGATGCGTCAAACCAACCGCACGCACGCACACACACACACACACACACACACACACACACACCAAACTCTGCTGAGAGGGACACATGAAACAAACTCGGACAACCAACTGTTGCCGTTGTTTGTGACGCAATCCGCTCTGAGAAATCTATGAGTAAGGGAAGAGGGGAGGAGTCGATATCGGAAGTGTGGACTCTCCTTTAATGCCATCCAGTTTTACTTCGGCGCTCCACTTTCCTTTTTCGCTGTTGTGTAACCTTTATGAACCTAAGCATGAATTCTGCAAAGACACACCGCTTTTGAATTTTTTAAAAGCAAAATTTTAACACTTATTTCAAGTAAAGTTGCATCTGGACCAACTTGCCTCTAGAGAAGTGAGTCACCTGTACGACTGATAACACTGATAGACATAGACTAGATAGATCCAGCCACTGATGAGGTGGTGGGGGGGATAACATTAATTAATATGATTGTTTGTTTGTTTCCAATTTTGGGTTGAACTGTCCCTTTAAAGGGGCAGTTTGTTGCAGGTGTTGCAGCGTAGGACATGTGGTATATTAATATTTGATGGGCTGTCTGCTGGACCTCAGTTATATTTAACCTGGTGGACATTCAGTCAGTAAACAATGGAAGTGTTGTTTAAAAAATTGTGTCCAAAGTCCCTTTGATATATCCGTTCCAAGAGCATATATCCAAGAGCCTGAGCTCCTCTGGCTGCTGGCTGGTCACCAAAGACCAACGTCTTACTGCAGCCTTGGGCCTATTTTTCTGGTCTTGTCTTCAAAACAAAACCTTCTGACTGCACAAGGTTTTCTGCAAAAGGAAACAGCTCACTGACACATGTTTATTCTATACTGCAGGTTTAAAAAAAAAAGATGCTTAATGACTGGAACAAGCTGCTGTCGACGCACAAACACACTCTGCATTCGTAATGAGAAACGCGACAAACAGTTGGAACATACATCTGCTGTCCAGTATCTGCATGAATTCAACATGCACCTCTGTGTGAGTGTTCATGTTGAACGAGCAGTTGTTGTAGTTGATGAGAAGCTCGTCTCGTTTAACAACCTCCTTCAGGATCACCGATTTCTTGTCGCGCTGCTACAAACATCCGTTACAAACACTGATGCCATCTTTGGAAACCATATGTCTTTCAGTTTAGCTGCACATAAAGGACATACAGAGGATCCCGATATAAGGATATGGCGTCCAGAATGTGCCATCCCACTCTCCAGCGCGATCATCAGTAATGGAGATCTCATCGTTTTACACTTAAACCACACGCCTCGTCCGTCTCCTTCTCTCAGCCAGGCGGCTTTCCTCTGTCTGGGCTGACACGCTGATGTGTGTTCAGGGGAAACAGCATGACGAGCTGCAGAGAAGGTTGGGTACACAAACAGAGCAGATCGTTTCCACTGATTGTGGGTTTTCATCGGCAGGGAACATCTGCACATGTATGTGAAATCCATTTCCGGCACATTCATGGAGGTATCCCACATTGTTTGGAGGGATATAGTGTGTTTTTTTGTTTTTAAATGTTTGACTGACATCATCTTTCCACATCAACAGATCCATCAGTGGGATAAAAACGTAGTTTCAGCTTTGTCAACCACGACAATGAGCCTTCTACATTAGTTACACATGATTTCCAATCTGTCTGCATGACATTATTGATGTTGATGTTATGTTTTGAACAAAAACAGAAATGACTCCATCCAGAGCCTCAATTAATTTTCAGCTTACCCCCCAGCTCAGGAAAAAGGTTATTGGTTTAGACATGATTTTTAATTAGCTCCATGCACTCAGTCCATTATCGCTATTTTTTTTCTTTTTTTTTTATACAATAACACTCTAAACCAATGTTTCATCACACTCCAGTAGAATAGGATTTATTGTTTGCACAACGATCAGTCACAGGAGTACAACGTACAGCATCTGTGACAGACTAATCAAGATTGATGAATAAACGCATGCACATGGCGTGCAAGCGTCACTCTCAGTCTCCCCCAGAAAATATCTGCTCATCATCACCATCTGCTGCACGGAGAGACGGGCGGTCGATGTGTCAAGATCCATCAGTCTACATCAACATATGTACGTACATACAAAGAAACAGCCCAGTAGCATTGATGGAAACAGTCATCGAGCTACATGATCATTATTATATAAGTTCTTACAGAGGCCGGTTTAGCCCAAGTCAGCCTCACTCAAGAGTCTCTCCGCTGTTGGGAAACGTCTGCGATGACATCATGCAAACAAGTCAGACAAACCTAAGGAAATGAAGTCGATAAACTCGTTATGTTACATGTTTTATTCAACTGACACGTTTCAGCAAAATCGGTCTATGACATCATCCGAAATGGATCACAGACCTCTGTGATATCGGCGAATATCGTAACTGAAACAATATCGTATCGTCATGAAACTGATGGTTCACACCCAACAGTGACAACTGATTCGATCAAGAGTGAAGAAGCTTCTCGGATGAGCGGCGAATTCTATTCAGGCAAACAACAAGTCCAGCTGAATTAAGACACCGTGACCTCGACGTCTGAGAACCTTCGCCCACATGATTCACGCCCCTTCTACAAACGTTATATTCAATGTGGGACCTGTGAACACACGTCAACATTTCCTGTGTGTGGATCACCTGCTGCAAATGTCCCAGGGATTTGAAAGACGAGGCTGGATTGTGATAATCAGTCGCATCGGACACGAATGCGAGGTCTAATTTGGTTTAATCACAAGTCAAACAGGAGCATTCAATTTTTGAAATAAACAAGTGAAAGATTGTTTACGCCGAGATTCATTCATCACAAATGGCCTTTATTCAAATTCAACCTCAACCTTTAATTGAGATCATTTGCATGTTTAACGCACGCAATAATTCAATTTGTAATGAGATAATTAATCACAGTTGCCGCTGCACAAATTAATGATTGTCACTGCCTAACAAACAGAATATCAGCGCTGTGGGGAAACAGCATCCACAGACTGTGGGATAAACAATATGTGTCAGAGCCCATCAAATATTTAATTCAGCTGCTACTTTTTCTTGTGCGTTTATTTGTTTTCGAAGGCAAAGTATGAAAAGTGAGCAACGTATTTTTGACACAAAGGTTGAAAATGAAGTGGAACGCCCCCCGTCCCAAGAATGGGAGATGAATTGTTATCTAGTACCGCCTGTCTGTTCCCTTTTTTCCTCAGAGATACGAAAATTTATGCAAACTCTCCTAATGTAGGAACGGCTGCTGGCGCCGCTTCGTGTGTGTGTGTTTGTACAGTTGAATATTGTGTATTAGATGGCGCTTTCACCACTGGAAAAAAAAAAAAAACAGATTGAAGACACCCGAGGATGTTTTATGCAGCCGTGCAAACCAAACACTGGTGCTGTGATGGTATGAGGGAAAATAAATTACAGCCTTCACACGATTAATCAATTACGCTCCAGCCCTCCAACTTGACAGTGTGTCCATGAAAAAAAAAAAAAAACAGTTTGTGTGTGCTGAAGGATTCTTTCGACTGCTCTTTCCTGTCAGCACTCACTCCTTTGCAATCACTGGCACCGCAGCGGGCCACTTCTTTCTATTCCTTTGTTGATGGAAAATAATCCATTACTGGTTGAAACACGACATTAAAAATACATCATCATGGTGATATGATGAAGGCAATAAGGAGGCAAACGAGATCATGGCAGTGATGGAGAAATAATTCACTTCAAAAGTGCTATTTTGTTTTAATGTAACTTTATTTTGGACTGTGTTGAATCCCAGTGAGTTCAGTATGGAAGTCAATCTAGTCCTGATCAGTGAAACTGAATGAGCATCTGCCACGGCGTGCATCCTGCAAACATGATTGTCACACATAGACCCAAACAAAGCCCGTCGTCTGTCGCTGAAGCTGCTCAGCCGTGACCTTATTCTTAATGTTTCCTGTTACATTTACTGAAAACAGAATCACATCTGCTGCTGCATGAAAAGACCTGTCAAGATGTTGTCAACGTGTAGTTTCCTTTGTGTTTGTAATCAAACTGCATAACCTTCATTTGGTCATGTTTTGTTTTAGGTAAGCACAACACAAGTCATGTGGAAGTCGAAGGTTAATTTAACCTTAACCTTGACCTAACCTAGCTTAACTTTAGCCATTTTTGAAGGAGAGAGGAAATATGGTATTTGAATTGACAGACAGTTCATCAGATCATCATCTTATCTCTGCAGGTAGGGGGCGCTACATTACAAAACTGTTCCTTTGGGCTGATTTTGAACAAATGTGTATGTTGCGTTAGCTTCACCGAGTCCACCGTAGATGACATTAAAGGGGAAAGCTAATTATAGCAAATGAACTCGTAAGTCCGTCAGCAAACGGTCCTGGTACGCCACACTGCTGGTTCCAGATTCCAGAAGATTCTACCTGTTCAGTGTGATACCGGTTCAGATCGTCGCTGCCGTTCTGACCGATGAGCTGCGAGCTGGCGACGAGTACTGACACGGGGCGTGTCTGTGTGGCCAGCTACAAATATGCTAACAAACATGCTAACTGATAGATCCCGACAGCCGTGTGCTCACAGCAGTTACTTGAAAAAATCTGGAAGATTTAGATCCGTGTGCTCTGACTGTCTGATTCTTTGAATAAAAACTCTGATGCGGAGTTTCCTGACGCCCTCTCTGTAAAAGTTCAGTCTGATGCTCTTATTTTTCGGGACTGTTGCGCTGAGCTGGCGATAATGTCCAAACATGAAACCGGTATTGTTGATAGCTTGCAAAGAGGCAGATAAGACCTGGCCCAGACATTGTTCACCATCGTCTCACCGTATTGATCTCAGTTATCAACGGGTGGAAAGATCTCAGTGTGCTTTATGACTCATCCCACTGCTCCTGCAGTTTGTCACAGGCTCTCAAACCCAGGTTGGAGAGAAACCTTGTTTTTTTAAAAAACATTCTCTGCAACAGTCAATCACTGCTTCACTTGTTGCCTGATGTAGAATGCAAATCTACTTTCCCGACCTTAGGCTCATTTCAGCTCACCTGACTCTTATTTGGCTTGAATCCTCTCTGTGACGCAGCCATTGTTCAGAACAATGTCAGCCATCACCATTACACTTAAACTGACACAATATACTGACACTACAACACAATTTTCCTTTACTTTTCCCTGACTATTTGCATTGTTTTAATGGGGTTTTGTCTTTATTGTGTTCTTATCTCATCTTATCTTTGTTTGATCTATTCTTGTGTATTGTGTCTCTTATGGACTACAGATGGACATATGTATGAATGAGTGAATGTTCAGTGGTGGTCGGAGGCAGCTACGTTTCTGTCAAGTCTGCGCAGACGTAGCTGACCACCATAAATGTGGCGTGAATGTATGGATCCACTGTAAAGCGTCTTATCAGTAAGATACATAGAA
>CAAKHB010003932.1:121221-138459 GCA_901007665.1 Aeoliscus strigatus
GGGGGGGGGGGGGGGGGGGGGGGGGGGGGGGGGTTCCAACTATTTGTTACCATTGTTAGTTAATGGCATTGGTGCGGGTGCCAGGATGTATGAGGTTGTATGAGGTTATACAGAGCTGCAGTAAACTTCAGAGCACTTCACAACGCAACAAAAAACATTATTAAAACACATTAAATAGATATTAGCATCACAGTTTGGTGGTCAGAGTTGCCCATGTGGAGAAAATGGCCTTGGAGTTGTTGACGGTTGTGTATTAAGTCTAATGTATTACTGCAACACGCTGCAAACCTCCCCAGTTGAAGTCCCCTGCAGCAATGAAGATTGCATCGCCGTGGGCTGCCTGTTACTCACAGATGGCATTAAAGTTCACTCATAGCCTCCATTACATTAACGCTAATGGCTGCATAAACTGCAACGATCACAGTAGCTGGGAGCTCCCGCGGCTGGTAGAAGGGTCAGCGTTTCATAGTCGGCAAGCGCCACATGCAGCGAAACAGAAGCTACCTCCGTGTCAGTGGTGCAATTTGTCGACGTAAACAGCCGAGCCGCCTCTTCGCCGTTTGTCACGGCTTCCCCCATCAGCTTTGTGCAGCGTTTTGCACCAGGACAGTGAGACGTGAAGCCAGATTATCGTGAGCCAGGTTCTTGTGTGAACGAGCATTAGGTAACGATTTCTTTGTGTTTGCTGTGAATCCATCCTCCCACCTGCATTCAGGGAACCACTTAACACCAGACTGAATCCCATGAAGTCATATATGCAACCAGTTCATTGAAGATGTTCTGCTAATGTACATGTACAGCCGATAAGCTTTTGGGATCGGACCAGTCTCTCGTTTCAGTGGCTGCTTGAATTGGTCATAAACTGGGTTAAAGCGTAGGCAAGGGATTTGCTCGTTGAAGACGGAACCGTTTTTTCAGTTCTAAAACTTGGCTGGGGCATTCGGACTTCATATATCTGAGTGGGTATTGATCCTCCTGAGGAGAGATCTTAATAATCCTTACCTATTTGAGAGGAAGAAGCTTCTAGCATGTTCAGTTGACTGCAATTTAACGGAGCAAGTTACTGTGACTTTGATGGCTGAGAACCTCCACGGACACGGAATAAGCTTCGGAAAACACTGCAAATTTACATGTATAAACTGGAAAGCCAACCGGTGCTTACGGCCCTTTATCCCAATGTTGCTGAGTCATGCTACTTGATTCCCAATGCAGGAGTCAGGAAAAAAAAACAAAACGTTCAATTTAAATTTACGAGACTATAATGATTTATGTGAGATAATCATTTGGATCATAGATCATAGTTTGGAAGTATCCTGATAGTAGAATTGTATATATCAGAACTTGGTGAGTTTTCTGACAGCTTGTACCTAGAAGATGCCTCCCACCTCCTCCAGTAGGCCTCGGTTAGACCCAAAGAAGCCTCTTGAGAGGTGAAACATCTTCATGATGGTGTTCAAAGAGTGAGTCGATGGGTAAGTCGTGACCTGGATCACCGAGAACATCCACAGATCGGTGTTTGAACCCGCCCACGCTGCTTCTTTTTTTTTTCTCCCCACAACCTGTGAATGGAGTTGCCGTTTGGTATTCTAGAACAGTCCATCCACACATACTGATTCTGGTTTGTACTGTGACTCTAACCACTGCTCTTTATGCTGCCGTGTGTGTCAGACTGTGTTGAGGGAGGGGAGCCCTGTGAGGGACTTTAGACGCTCAGGTAACATGATTGCGCTTCCTCCTTATGTGTGAGCACTTGGTCTTCCCCTTTTTTTTTCTTTTTTTTTTACTTTGTGTTCACCTCAACTCGTATGCCTGCCTTTGCTACACACAAAGCCTTGTGGATGCCCTCTGGCTAAAATACAGCACCATGGATGAGATGAGGCCTCAAAAAAAAAAACAACAACAACAACAAAACAAAGACACTGTGGACCAAACAGGCATTAGCTCCGACGGACAATGTCGCGTGGGTGTGTGGTGCTGTAAAATTGCCTGAATCAGCATGCTAAAGCCCGTTAATGTGGGAAGATGACACCACTCTGCCTGAGTGCAGGAGACAAGCGATAGCCATGTGTCCTCTGTAATTTGTTTCCCCGTTGACAAAAGCAGGAATGTGTGGTAATGGGGCAACAACAACAATAAGAGTGAATAGGAAAAGACAGATGGGTCTGCCAGCTCCAATTCTTTCTGCACCATCTATTCTTTATCTTGGCCTTGCAGCGTATAAATATTCAAATCAGGTTCATTTATCAATGCTTCCCTTGGAAGAGATGCTTTGGCTGAGATGCTGAGAGCACATGACACTGACAAATAAACTGAAATGTTTACCATCACTGCAGAGCTCCTCCACGCCACTCGTGCCTCAGCGCTGGCTTTTAGCCGCCTCCTGATTGGATTGATCCTCTCTGACATATTTAATCTGTGGGCAGATTGGCAGATCGGTTCTGTGATTACCACCGCAGAGGCTGCATTTATTCAAACATGACACACACCGATGCACAGGTATGAGTAGCCAGCACTTTGAACCGGCCGTGGTCGCTGTCCAGTCACCTGTCATATGTGTTTTACTCACGGCTGACGCGCTGGAACACGAAACGCGTGTTTACGAATAATGTGCGCGGTGATCAAACGTTGGTAACAACATGTTGAGTGCCAAGTCAGATCACATGCGGTCCCGATTTGACACACTTTGTAAGTTCAAACACACACCGACGGACTGCTGCATGCGTTGATTTGTGCTCGTGGGAATCAGTTTTGTGCATGGACGGTTACAGTTGCATTTGACAGCACTGTGTGATCTGCTTGGTGGCTCTGAAAGGTTGTTCACGTGAGATATTCAGCTGTAGGGAAAACAATATGGCGGTTTAACCTGATTTCTTCGGTACCTTTGGACATCAAATCTGGACATTTGTTGTAAATATTCACAATATGGACCAATGGTTTCGACAATGAAGCATGAAGTTATTGCTGACCTGCTGCGAGCACAAGCTCACCGTTTGTGCATGTGTGTTTTAGGATGAGTTCCTGACAACGTCAAGTTTTCACGTTGTCTGTTTTCTTTCTATGCTTTGCACAGAGGGACTTGACTCGGGTACACATTGTACCAAACAACACAAAGACAACAACAAAAAACAAACACACTAAAGTCTGAAGACAGAAAAGGGGAAGTTATATTGTTTAAGGCGTCGGCACTGAATTCTAACGAACATAAACAGACTTGGTGTGAAAAGGCCTTTGCAGTGTTGCTGACAACTTCCCCTCTAAAACTCACTGTCTCTGTAAATATTTCACTGTGTAAACTTTTTTTTTGGCAAACTGACAAATTTTATAACACTGCAACAAAAACAATAAGATGAAGAAGAAAAAGAAGAAGGAGAAAAAGAAGAAGAACTGGCCTTTTAGGAAATGAATCTTATTTTTGTAAATTAATATATCAAGTCAGTTTTTAACAAAAAAAATATTAAAATGTGAGAGTTGTCACAATTTCAGTATTGAGCTTTGGATAAGAAACATTTAAATTTAAAAATACATTACGGAGCTGGAGATGAACAGTGGCTGTAATAATAACAATAATTATTGTTTTAATATTAGTGTTATAAAGAAAGAAAAAGAAAAAAAAGAGAGAAAAAAAGGAAAAACATATTAGTGTTATAATATTGTAATTATTGTTGTAATTATATAATAATAATAATAATAATAATAATAATAATAATAATAATAATAACAATAATAATAATAATAATAATAATAATAATAATGTAATAATACCATTTAGGGAATACATACCTTATTTTTGTAAATTAGGATATCAATCAGTTTTTAACAAAAAAATAATACAATGTGAGACTGAGACACATTTCCGTCTTTTACAAATGCATTCCAAAGCTGGAAATGAGAAGCTGCTGTAATAATTGTTCCACTTGCCGTCGTCCGTAAGCGCAGCTGGACGCCCACACGTGCTCTGACAGGCATTTCACCCTTTTCTGTCCTTCTGCTATACCTTCACCTGCAGCGTTGGCCTCCAAGCAGACATACATCAGCTACAGTAACCACGCCATCTAGGACGCAGTGCAGCTGTTGGGAGCTGAGCAGGGGCCCGGTCTCAGGGGGAATCATCTGATCCTGGAGAAACGCTGGACACCTGAGCTGCTGCTGCTGCTGCTGCAGAAAGGACCTGGGTGGAAAGATGGTAATTTGTCGCTCCGCTGACAGAAAGATGTCATATTTTTCTAGAGAATCAGATGAAAGCTTGTGAGCCAAATTTAAAGGGAATTAGTAGCTGGAAGGAGAGAAAGGGGACTTGTAAGGGACCAATGGACCGTTCATTTTCCTCTTCCCACCCTGTCTGAAACATGTCGAGCAGCGATGTCTCCAAATGCAGACTGACCGAAGCACCTGGAGCCAACAATGTCTTTTCTCTGAAGTGTATAGCACACAGTTCTCAGTTCTCCCAGAGGCTGAATCATTTGTCTCATTTGAACCTAAATGGGAAATAAGTGTGTATGTTTTTGCTCAAGTCCAATGCAGTCGATACTGATTACAGTGTGAAAATATGCTGATTATTTTTGGTATTACAGGAGTGGAACGCTGCAGTCCTCTTCAAGTTGTACATGCCTTACTACAGTCCATTCGTATTCCACATTCCACAAAATACAAAAAAACAGTGGGTCATTGTATTTTTTAATTTGTTTTTTTTCTTTGTAGTATTTTATTACATCGTAATCATTTTGATGACGCCGTCCTTTGGCAGAACTAGTGTACAGTCCCAGAGCATGCTTGTGGGAGCATCACGTGTACTGTGCTGTGTCGTCAACGTCGATGGAATGCAACGTTTGTTGTCACGGTTCTCATTCACAGTGGAGATACACATACACATACACCAATGAGCCAAACTAAAGACTGCATTCAAACTTACCCCCCACCCCCCTCCCTTCTTTGGACGTCACATCTCGGAGACTTGACAACACCTTCCCCTGATTTTTATGGCCCTTATTTATCACGCTCTCCCTGACGCCAGCAGCTGGACGATCATGGAAGTTGAAGTGTCCCTCACCTCATCAAATGTTCATTCTTGACACAAAAATAAATCCTTTTGACATTTGCTCCAGTAAATCACTGCTGAACACATTTACAGCGAGAGAAAAGTAGGAGAGAAACTTTAAGAAGGAACAAAGGATTGTAAATCAATCCTCAAGATGGTGCTTGATAAATAAGGGCCGGTGCCTTCATACTGTGCCTCATCGCCATTCAGTTACTCCATCGATCCTTCCTGGTGTTCCGTACTTTTGCAGCAGCAGTTCCAGCCGTCTCTTGTTCAAACGTGAGGGAGGACGCTGTGTAGAATATCTCATGAAGTGTGCGAACCCTGTTTCCGTCTCCGCCCCTCTGAACAAGTCATGAACACAAACCCTCAGCAATGCAAAAATGTGTAATGTTGCATGTCAAAATTCATAAACCGTCATGTGAACAATTTGACAGAAAGGTGGAACGTCCAGAATGGAAGTAACGTTGTGGTTGAAACGATGATCCTCTCAGCTGCAACTCACTGTGTTTTCCATCATTTGATGCAGTATTGTTTGTGGGATTGTTTGTGTTTGTGAATAATATGATCATTTGTGGCTCTTTATTTTGTTTTGTTTTTTAGCCATACCCCCCATCTCTTTTTTTTTTTTTCTAAAACACTTTGTCTGTGTTAAAAAGAAGTAGAATATGTAAGTGCTGACTGAAGTTATATGTCAATTTCATGTATGTTATTAAAATGAACTGGTCATGTCTGCTTTATGTCATGAATTATTTAAAAAGAAAAATCAAAAAATAATTGCAGTGCCTGGATATTTATGAATTCTATATATATATATATATATAAAATAAAAATGTGTAGAGCATGTTCTCTTTTATACAAGATATTTCTAATAAAAAAAAATGTTTTGCTAAGTGAGTGCTGCTTCTTATTACTTTTTTATGAGCAATGTAAAAGGAAATCCAAGAAGGAAACGACAACCCACCGTCCTGTACTGTGAATAAACAGAAGTTTGAGGCGGTGTGGTCAACTTTATTGTGGATTTAATCCAGGGTTCAAATTTCTGATGATAGATCACAATCGTTAGCTGTTTGTTCTTCAAACGATTCCTCGGCCCTGCGCAACTAAGCGAACAGCAGAATATCCAAAATGATAAATCTTCTGTTGACTGGGAGAGGAAATGTGCATTTTTCAAGTTCTGATTAAGTTCTGCTCCCTCTGCGAGTTCCTCCTACTGCAAAGAAAGTCTCTCAGTGTTAGTTTCCTCAGTCCGTGAATGTTTTCGTCTGTTCCATGGAGTCAAATATTATTTTGTGTTTTATCCACAACATAAAATCTGTCTTTAACCCACAACACCTCAGACACAAACGTCCTCTTCTCATTAAACACACTCTTACAGTTCCAGCTCTTCATTCCCTTTACAACATCCATTTATGATACCTTGACTCGTGTCTCGCACACGGAACATGTTCCGTCACTCTGGGACAAGACTCATCGTATGGACCATGTGGCAGAGGTCACAAAACCAGAGCCCCGTTCCAGAAAGCAGGCTTAGTAAAAACTGGTGAACCGATATGAAACTTAAAAAACTGTTTTCCTTATGTGAGGTTTAACAAACTCAGGGTTTTCACTAAACCTGTTTTCTGGAACGGGGCCCTGAGGAGATGTTGGCAGAGGAAATTAAACAGAGGGAGAAAAAAACACGACTTCACCTGCTGCTTCATTGAGGCACTTTGTGTTCACGACTGCGTTTTAAAGCGGTGGTGATGTTATGGTTGTTTTTGTACGTTTCACTCCCCCGACGAGTGTGCTGAGTGTTTCATTTTGGGTTATTTGAAGGGGCTTTGGCATCGTCTCGGTCTCCTTCACCTGTGTCTCATTAGTCGTGTGGCGCGACCGCTCTCGCTGCGATCAGCTCCCACCTGTGTCTCGTTTGTCGTCTTTTCAGTTCACATGCGAGTCCTTTCTGTCGTCCGACGCCTGCTTGTCTGTCTGTCGATGTTCGTCAGTGACACTCAACTCTATAACGCAAGAATAGGATCGATATTTATTTATTCATCCCGTGAGGGAAATTCACGTTACAGCAGCATGACGCCATGACGGCGTTACGGTGAAAACGAGGCAGAAAAAAGACAAATCAGGTGCAAACGGTGTCTAAAGTACACAACAAGAAGATGTAAAATAACTAAGAACAAACATACAGATGTGCAGTTTGAGTGCGAAACAAACAATATGTTTCAAACATCTGGTGCTTCTCAGTCTGTACGATTATACATGAAACAGAAATGCCAAAAGTTATTTTCTGTCTCAATCTAGTGCCAATACTCATCAACCACATTATGTGCCGCACACACACACACACACACACACACACACACCAGCCGGTAGCACTTTTTGTTGTGTTGAAATAAAGAACATGTTCATATAAATGCAAATAAAATGCTATAGATGGTTCTCACAATCTGTAACCGTCATGCATTAGTAATAACTTCTTTACAAATGCTTAAACTTGATTTACGTGTCCCAGTACGTCGAAGCACTGGGCATGAAATTCCTCGTCCATCCTTCCTCATAATTTCCACCTCAGCTCACAATGAGCAGCTCTCCTCTAAGAAATTACCACCACTGGGGTGTTGTTTTTTTTAATTTTTCAAGCACCTTCAAAGTCGCAGCGCGTGCCGGGGGGGGGGGCGCCGACGATGGCCGACCACTGTAATTAGAACATGCAAAAGTACCACCAATGACAAATATACCAAACATGTACACGCATGTCGCAGCACAAAGTCAGCAGCCTTACAAGACGATGAATAATGTAGAAGTAGATGATTAGTGGCGCTGAAAATTAACATACTGACAGACTTTCATCTTTCACATCTCGTCACACAGTTTTCATTTGTTCCCTGTGGATAGTGTTTGTCACACAGGCTAAGTGGCTAAGCTGCTACGCCAGGACATGCTTTTTTATACCTGGGAAGTTATTCAGTCAGTTTTATAGTAGAACAGCGTTTTTATTTTTATTTGTTTGTTTGACTGGAAATAATATCACACAAAGGGAGATCTGGAGGTAGAGAGACATCCTCCTGGGCAACTGCCAAATCTGAATGCACAGCAGGTTTCCTGCAATCAACCCTGAGAGGGGAAAAAAAAGAATAAAACACATTTGGAATGAATGTTCTCAACTGATTCGAGAGTTTAATACTCAAAACAGGTGAAAAGTCACGATGACGCTGACCTTCACCCGTTGAGGCTCCTGAAGTCAGACAACCTGACGTCAGACAACCTGAGAACTGCCGTGAGTGTCACACAGGCACACAAACGAAACATAAAGGACTGCGAGGGGGAATTTCCTGTATAACACAATAAATCATAATGACAACTCATAGCCTGGTTTGTAGCCCATTACCGTGGGCTGCGGGCCAGTGCCAGGAATTTCATTTGGACCTCGTCTGACAAGTTAAGAAATGTAGTCATCGTAACTCCAGTGGCTCCTCCAGGAAAAGCTTTCTGTCATGACTGTGTCCTGTCGACATGTAGGACTTTTAACATCTCTTCTAAAAGGCTCAGTGAATTTTTTCTTTTTTTTTATGTCTAAATGTAGACTTTGCATCTTAATAAGAATTCTGCATCTCTAATATAAAAGCCTTTGTCCGGATGTAAAAAGTAGAGTAACACATTTGTCATTTGTCAACCACAACAGAAAACAATTATACAAGGTAAATAGAATAAAATCGGTTAAACAGTAATACAATGAATAGATTATGAATTATACAAAACACTGTTACTGTGAAATGAATAAATATATACTGGCTGTAAACACTACTACAACTAGGAGGGATGCTGTACTTGTCAAAGAGAATAAATACATGAAATATTGCACATTAGTCAGTAACTCTGCTTTGGCAAAGTGGTTACACCTTCTGACACTGCCATGGTAACAAGCACCAACAGAAGATTTCTTTTGTGAAACTCAGGGTGTTTTTGACATATGATGTGACACTCCAACCTCAACGGCCGTCAGCCTGTTGTCATAGCAACATTTGGGGCTTTGTCTTTGGGCTTCTGAAGGAGGCGTTTGATGGCTGTCAGGTAAATTCACTCATGTACGTGGCTTGTCTGATTTTTTATTTTTTTCCCCCTCTCTCTCTCTCTCTCTCTCTCTCGCTGCTCCAAATGACACAACCAAAGGTAGTAAAATGATTTGACTTAACGGTGCTTTGAAGTAATATAAAACCATTTATCCATGCATTTGCTTGTTCATACATATGTAGTATCAAACGCACACGTATACATGCTTAAAGTACAAGATGGCACCCTGTATTTCAACATTATAGGTGCACAACGTCTTTGTGAGGCATTTACTTTCATACTCCATCACACAATCAACTGGAACTTTACTGAAACCATAATTGGAATTCTATTCCGGGCGCGAAATCTCCTGCAAACATTCATATCGCACCGACAGAAACTCATATATAACAGCAGCCGTTTCCTGGACCTCAAATAATCTTAACGAGCGATGCGGCGGCGCAGCGGAGGAAATGGACAATAAATGTGTCAGGAAGACACTCAGCTTCTTAGAATATCAGCACAGACCTTGAGAGTAGAATAGAATGAGTGTTATTATCATTCTGCACCAAGCTGTAGGACCAGGGACGTGACACTCTAGTGTCGATCAGGATCGAGTGGCCTTCACATTATTCTACAAATCTATTACACATGTTGTTCTGTGATGATGCGCATCTCTGACGAATATTTGTCAGTTCTTTAGACTTAGTCCGTTTAAAGTCATGTACAGGAAAACGCGCTGATATACGTTTTAGGCACGAAGAATAGACATTCCTACTGTGTGTCACGAGATTCAATTCATTCAGATTGTTTTTCTTGTGTGTTGCTCTTTGTAAGCATCCTTTGCCACAACAATTCCCTAATAAAGTTGTTTTATTTTCTAGTCCGCTGTTTCTCACGTTTCTTTTCCTCCCTCAGTTCCAAAGTCCGAGGATGCTGGAGTGTGCGGATGGTGAAGCCCATTGAAGCGTTGTAATTTGCTATTCTGCCCTATATAAATAAAACTGAGATGACTTGACAGCGAAGGAGGCAGAATCACATGTCGATGTGAGTCAAATGCTATTTTCAGGATCATTTTTCTACAGAATAAGCTGCTTTAATGTTTCTTGATGAGGCCACTGGGCTCCTCCATCGTATATTAACGGGACGATTTATAATAACCGTTGGATACCTGTGCTCTATGATTCTCCTCCTCTGGTTCGTCTCGTATGATCCAAACAGGCCAGTACCAGTGCTTGCCTGGAGAACCAGCCCCACACCTAGATACAGTAGATGGAGGTCCAAACACCACTGCACGCTATGACCGATTCAATTCAATTCAACTTTATTTCTATAGCCCAACGTCACAGTTTACAATTCAGTTAACAAATCTCGATGGACTTTAGAGTCCGCACATTGCTACACCCTCTGTCCTAAACCCTCAATCTGGGTGAGGAAACACTACCCAGAAAAAAAACTTAAAACAGGGGGAAAAGGGGGCAGAAACCTCAGGGAGGAAAGAGAAAGAGGCTAATAAAAAGTCCAAGAACGAACAGGTGGGTGGGTCAGCAGGTCAAGCGGTTCTCCAGATTGGGTGGTGGGTAATGCAGGTTGGGTGGCACCAGAACTCAATAAGAGAGAGGAAGAAAAAAGATGGGAGACATAGGAGGACCAATCAGAGTCACAGACAAGGACGAGGAGAAACGAGTCAAATCAGTGACAAGAGTGGACGGGTGTGATGGAGAGACGATGGAATGGAAATGGAACTAAGACGATTCCAAACCACCGCTCTTCGGCGGCAGCCATCTTTGTTCGTATACAACCACTGTCGTCATCCTGTTAAGCCCCGCCCACAGACTCTGAAACAGGGCTCGGTTTCCACGCGAATAGACAGTCCTACCTGAGTGTCATGTGAAAAATATCTATAATATATGGTAATACTATTACAAATAATGACTTAAGACTCTCAAGGCTCATCTCCATTACTACAACAGTCCCCCCTCGTTCCCCCGCTCCACCTGGTCCACAGTAGGCATTTATGTGTTCAGTTTGCTGTGCTGCTGAAAGAGTCGGCCCATATGTCTCCCTGAGCCCTCTGAATAATTTAGCCTCAACAGCCATTCCTATAAAAACCCCATCTATATTAATGAGCAGCCTCCAACCATTCAGATCGCTGCATGATGGTTGAGGTCCCTCCATCATGCTCGAGAAGTCGACGAGGGCTCGCCGGCCACAGACGATCTGAGGCCGTGAGTGCCAACTGTAGATACAGTGTGGTGCATTCGCATTTAAAGTCACACACCCTCCCATTCATCAAAACGACTTCGGTTGGTGTCACAGACGCCTATTTTCTCCCTGATCCAACCCAGCCCATTCCAGGGATGTCGCCCAGGGATACAGGAGAACTAGCCACATATTTCTACCATTCACTTATTTACGATGTATTGAGGAAAAAAGGACAAAGCTTCTGGATAATGTGTCAGTCTTAAGGCCACTACACAAACACACACACACACACACACACACGAAGCAACCCAGTCGCCAGAACAAATGGTTCTATAAGTATGTTTCTGCAAACCATGAATTTTGTTTAACATGAAATTTGCCGAATTTTGAACTGAAGTATGTCCACCTAATACCATCAAGTCCACAAAGTGCAGCGACTCAGCAACAGCAGGACATAAATACACAGACAAATATACACGTGGAAAATTCATGTTAAAGGAAATTTGGGGTTTGCAGAAGCGTACTTATGGAACAGTTCAACAGTTCACAGGCAAATGGGCAAAGTTTGAGTGACGTTTCCTCCTGCTGCCGCGTGGCTGTCACAAGGATAGATATAGTTCGATATCGCCTGAGTATTCCAGGCCACTAGATGGCGCTGTTGGGACTGCGTACAGACTAGGCAAACCGCAGAATGACGCGTGAGGTTGGAACGTTATAGCTTTGTCACATATAGCTTTGGCTATTTTTTTCAAAATGAGTTTCTCCTCGGCCATCTCAAGAACAACGGGCTGACAACGGATTAACCCATGATACATTGACCTGGATGACTGAGAACTGTCACAGACTGATTGATCAATGACTCCAGAACATCAGAACGCTCAGCTCCAGCCGTCATTTCCAAACTGAATTACTTGACCCGAGTGGTAAACGCGGGGAAATTATGAGGGTGACATGTGACAGAAACACAGGATCTTTCCCTCCTTCTGTTGTTCCCGCAGTCGGCACATCCAAATAAACGGACAGAATTGACTTGACTCATATTAGTGCGTCACAACTTTTCCCCTGCGTGAAAAGAAGCCAAAACAAGGAGGAAACTGATGCTGCTCATCAAACGATTCGGACCAGAGTCAAATGAAATCACCCTTGTTTCACTGCGGTTTTCAAACATGCAAAACGTTTTCTTTCTTCCTGCCTCAGACCTCACATAAATAGTATAATTCACACACACACACACACACACACACACCGCTGAAAAAGGTAAGTGAGATGTGTGACCCTGAGGATCACTGAGAGAAACGGTGTGTCCGTCCCCAGCAGGGGACACTCAGTTCCAGGCGAACGCCCTGGGACATTCATGCTGCGAGACGAGCAGCTGGATTTCTTTCAAACACCTGTAGTGTCTGTCGGTGTCTTCAGGCTGGGAAATCCGTTCCAGGCTATCGCCCACAGAACTCTGACTGTGAGTGAGGGGGAGGAGCCCACGAGGAACTAGTGAGATGAAAAACCTGTGCTGAAACATCTCCAGCAAAAACAAGAACGTTTTTAGATGTTAAAGTTGTTAAAGTCATCGTTAGCAAAAGTACAGACTGAACCAATGCACCTGCGATGTAAGAATGTAACATGACTCCATAATGTTCATTTAAAGTAGAGAAAATTGAATCTGTATGCAGGTCTTGATCAACCCAAACTAAAATAAACGCTTTCCTTGTTTTCCTTTTTTACAGTTTGAATTGAATTTCAATTAGATTTGGTGTGCATGCAACAGCAATAATTATAGACCCACAGGAAACAACAACAACAACACTTTAAACTGGAAATCTATTCAAACCACACAGACAAGAGGGTACAGAGGTTATTTCCCCAATTTGCATAAAAGTACTTATGGAAACAGTTCTAATCTGTTTGTACAGTTCAACATCAGTTGTCTCGATGGACTTTACAGTAGTACACAATCTCACTTTTGATCTTTGATCCTCAGTCAGGGTGAAGACAAAAATCCCTTTCAACAGCAGAAAAAGGGAGAAGTTGAGAATTGAAGAAAAGAGATCCAGCATCGGACTACTCACAGAACAGTTATTGAAAATATCCCCTTCAGTGGAACGTTGCTGGACTTCAGAACACTCGCAGGAAGGTCCGGTAGTAAGATGTTAGTACTTTGCCTCGGTTATCTGAGATAAAACATCTTCTCGCTTTTTGCACACTGGACTCAAACTGTGGACTAACCTGAACCAGCACGTGAACAACAGTGGACAGAAACATGTATAAGGGCTGTTTTGTTGGCGCAGACTCATCCAATTATCTATTCCAGGAAAGACATTTTCTACTTTCGTCACTCTAATGAAACACCGCCTCAATTCGTTTTCTGCTTCACACCTTTCACACAAAGCACATCAAACTGGATGTTCCACACATATTCCGCTTCAACCGTCACATTCTTTGCAGTTTTCTCCCCGAGTGAGAACAACTGTCTTCCTGTGCCAAGGTTAACGCTTGTTTTCCCTTATGCTGCTGTTTTATCAATAGTTGAGCTGCTTCTCTGATGGATCAACAGTTTTACCCCGCTGACACTTTCACAGCATGTCAGGTGCAAAGGGAAATCATCACCCAGTTGCTGAGTACCTGAAATGAAGGTTAAAGAGCAGGACTGTGCAGAACTACTACGATCATCGCTCTAGAAGCAAGAAAAGAGCCATCACCAAACCAGATGTAACAGTTGTCTGCGTTGCGATCGGACATTTATTGGCTCACATTCAAGCACAGCACATGTTCGCACAGCATGGACTCAAACCTTTCGCGTACCGGTGCTGTGTTTTCACATCAGTAGAGAATAAAAATAGATATATCGAACAACACATGTCGTACCGGTCAGTCACGTTCAAGCACAGCCCTCGTTCGCACAGCTTCATAGGGAAAGTGAGCAAATGTTAGCTTGGCGCCCGTGCTGAAGCTAGCTTGACGCTCGGGCTACGAACAGCATTTAACATTTAGCAAAATAAAACGTTTTTCTAGTGAAGTTAATTAAGTGTAATGCTCTCGCCAACTTCCTGAAAACGTTAGAATGTTAGCAGTGTTACTACAATCCACTATTTATACCGTTTGCTCAGTCCTCGCATAGCATACTGGCGTCCATATTTATGTGCTGAGGAGAGCCATGGGAGCCAGTGGGCGTCTGAGACACGGAAATAAAAGTAAATATGATTGGTTGCACTGTGACAAGTGGGAGTGGAATCAACAACAATAACTCTGTTACACATACCAATGAATATCTGACCCAAATAGTGACAAAATGGAAATGAAAATGAGTCAATTTAAAGGATCCTATCTGAACCACGTACCTGCTAACATAAACAAGTTTTTTGGCTTTTTCCAATCGTTCTCCAGGCCTGGAAATAGTTTTGAAATTTCACACTTGCTCCAGGTTTTTGATGAACGTATAAATCCTGCCTCTCCCCAGCAGCGCATCTGCTGCCATTTTGTCGTGACAGTCAGTACTGCACCATCAAGGGTAGCAGCATGCCGAAAACTTTCATCCGCACAAGTGTGTTTTGTCCCTTGAGAGGAAACTGTACGGCTATCGGAAATGAGTAAGCCAAGTAATAAAAGCTATAAGCTTTTTTTAATTCGGTCTTGTGCGGTGAAGTAGTTAGTCATTGTCAGTGTGCAACAGCTTGCATGTAAGTTGAGTGGCCACCGTCCAGTGGAGCGGTCTGTGGTCCCGTCCACCATCTGTCCCGTCTGTTCGCTGCTGACATGTCTATTCCAGCTAATGGCTGTGCTGTGTCAACACAGAGAGCGGTGACTGTCGCCTTCCTCCAACCAGGAATGATATGCTGCCATGACAGGACTCTCCTCCACTGATGGTGCTGCAGTGTGCGAGCTGATGATCTTTTTTATGGTTGCTGGTGTCGTGGTCCATCAGTGGGAAAACGTCCAGGTCTGAAACTCAGAGGAAGCATCGGTTCAATTTGTAATAAAGACCAGAATGGGCTTTTAGCAGTTAATTGATTAGTAATACAGCTAGACAATAATAATACACAACACAAAACAAGTATAAAAACGACGTGCAAGGAAGTCTTACATGATATTACAACTCTTGTGCAACATATTATACTTTTGTCAGTGTCATATTTAATATCTTAAATATCTTTGATTGCTGGCCTGGGGATACCACTGAAAGCACTGTCAACGTTTTTGCACACGACACTGTTCATAGGATTCAAACGACTGTAAATAATGTGTGTGTGTGTGTGTGTGTGTGTGTGTGTGTGTGTGTGCGTGTTATGCTAATGGCTTCATGGATTGGAGGGACGTTTCAAATAAGTGATCAATTAATGGAGAAAATAATGAAGAGATTATTAAGTGACCACGAAGCAACTTCTGCTTCTTCTCTCTCTTCGAGGACAAAGGACAGATACTGAGTTATAAACTGCTCAATAAAAAAATAACAAAACACCAGACAACTGCAAACAAACTAACTACTCGACTGGATGTGAATAGTTTGGATCTGGAAAAAAAAGCCTTGAATCTCAGGTGTTGGGTGAACGAAATGTATGCTAAGCACCTGTGTGCATATTCTGTATTTATCCAGCGCTTTAATCTAGTATGTGCATTAATTAGTCCGATGCGATGAGGAATAATGCAAGACAGGAATTTAACCGGATTCATCAGACGTGACACAGGATGTGAATCGGTGTGATCAAACCTCATCCCAGCCTACAGTTTGTTATAAATCTTCTATTTCCGGGAGGATTTATAAGAGCCGTTTGAAAATAGTAACCTTCACTGCAGGCTTTACCAGCAGGAGGGCGGACGAGACAATATCCTGATGCTGCTCAGCACGACACGATCTGCTGACAGTAATGTGCAAACTCACAGTGACGAAAGCAAAAGCTTCAGGGAAAATCTGATTCTGTCTTCCTATTTCACGCCGATAAACGGCAAACTAATCCATTTAATCGTTAGTAAAAAGAAGAGCAAAATTACTGCTCGTGGTGACGTAACCTTAAAAGCCTCTCAAACAGAAATGCGTTGTATCTTTTGCACATCTGGACAGGGTTGTTGAAATCTATTTGAATAGAACTCCATCTTGGTTTTTTTTTATTTGAAAAGATTCAAACCCCATGAAACACTCATTTGGGAAATATCTGCTCATGTCCAGTGACTGTTTTGTACCATTATAGTGTTGTTCCTGCTATAATGGCAGAATCCAAATGATCCAAATTTGGTTCACTAATTATATGACAGAGCAATTATAACATCATAGTAATAGTGTGAGCTCTAATAATACGCCACCTTAACTTTTCAAATATGTAAACTAATATGTGTGCTTTCATTTTCTTCGTTGATATTAGCATGCATTTTTTCTTTTACCTTATTTTGTTTGACATACTTCTATTATCATTACTAGTCGATTGTAAATATATTTTAGTCACCATGGTGTGAATTCTTGTTAGTTTCCAGTATTGTTACCTGAGTTTAGATGTATATATCCATCAGCAAAGAATGCACCTTCTCTGGTACTATCTGCGTGCCTGGTGTCTGGTTAGAAAAAAATACAAAAAAAAGTCCATTTTATTGTTTTTCTAAGGATCTTTTCGGGATCTGGAGGGTTTGGACTTCATTGTGTGACTGTTGGTGGATTAGAGTATGTTTGCAAAGCTGCTCTGGGCTTGAACAGAAGTAAAGATGGAATGTCTCCACACATGTACAATCAAACAAAAGCTGCGCACACCAGAACGCCCACCTGGGGGCTTAAGACAGCGCGGCAAGAAACGAAGGCACACATGAAACTGAAGCAAATTTACTTAACTCACTAAATACTTCTAGATTACAAATTAGAATGACACCCACGTGTCCAGGCTGGTATCTGTAAATGTACTGAGATCACAGAGGATCGATTATTTTTACCTTTTTTTTTTTCATTATTTTAACGGATTCCTTGTCTTCATCTTCTT
>CAAKHB010003932.1:149362-176364 GCA_901007665.1 Aeoliscus strigatus
CAGGTTTTTCCCCCCCCCCCCCCTCCCCAATTCCCACCCCTGTCCTCCTTCCCCAGCACCCTCACCCACTCCTTCATATTAACCCACCCACCCGACCAACATCCATCTGCCTGAAAAGAGGCAGCTTCTTCTCGACAGACTGTCTGGTCACCAGCTTGCAGAGGGTGGGGTGGCGGGGGGAGCAGAATCTGATGGGTTTTCCCGAAGGATTAACATCCAGGAAAACACGGGAGGCAGCAAATTTAAGTTTATAGCACGTCTAAGGTGCCTGGAGGGGGAGGGAGGACAGAGCGGTGGACAGGTAAAGCCTTTCTCATCCCTGTTTGTTTGTGTTGTGGGGGCTCAGACATCTCTTCCTCCTGGTATAAAAGTGGATAGTAGTTTATGAAATGACAGAAGAGGGGAGTTTTTACGGGGCGCCAAAGGTTTTAAAGGAACACTAGATAAGAGAGTTCATTTTTACTCTGTTTCGTCAACGCTTTATTGATGTATGAGACAATTACGACTGAATATGAAGAAATGAAACACTTAAGTATGCTGGCATAGAGCTGAAAGTCATTCATTCAGTTAGTACATTGATATAAAACTATACTGATTTATGAATTTTCAAGGAAAATAGCTGAAATGTTTTCCCATTTTCGAAACGTTCAATACACTTCGGATGAGACGTGACAGGGAGCAGTGTGCCGGCTTTTTTTCTTTTTTCTTTGTTTGTGATTATTATGGGTTAGAAAACCACCAGTAGACTCATCTAAATTCTGAACGTCTGAGAGTCACGTCATGTGTCACCATGAAGTGTCCACACTGTGTTTAAAAAAAACATTTGAAGCAATGTGGCGATGACATCATTTTCATACTTTGTCTGTTTCATCGAGAATCAAAGACTTTGTTGAGTGATGTGTGTGAAGTTTGCACAGCGTTGCAGTAGAAAGGGAACACGGAGCCCACAGACGGTCAGGAACACCCTAATGTTCCAGAACGTCCGACAGATGTCTGGTGAATTTTAAGGCCACTGAAGAACAGAGATCATCATCATATTAATGCTTAAAAAGGGACAAAGGACACAAAACGGGGATCCAGAAACCCACCTCAGTGCCTTTTTGTTCCCTTCTGATCAGTAGTTCTGTCTGATGTGACATCTGCCACCTCCTGCCGACGCACTGCCGCTTCATCTGTGAAGGTCTCTAATGTGCAAGACAGACTCCGTTTAATATGTGCAGCACGCCAGGCAGCAGTGGGGTCGATGTCTCTGCGTGGACGACCGTCTCTCACAGACAGAGCCCCCTGCTGGTTGTTTAAACACCTCACCAGCTGGTCTGAGGTCGTCGTCCTGCAGATTCCGGATTTTAAAACGATGCTGCTGGAAGTGGTGTGAGGGCAGCCCGTGTTATGTTTACATCCAACTGCACGAAAGCATTTAACACACAAAGAGAAGATTTCATGTAGGAGACACATATGTACCAACACCAATGTTTACACACCGTTTTCCATTTCCAGACTTGTGTTTCGTTGGTGGACCCCAAGATCCAAGATGTTGAAAAGGACAAAGACCCAGAGAGAAAGTAACAACTTTTTTTTTTTTTTTTTTTCCTACAAAGTTGTTCCACATCATTTTTGTTCAATTCCTCTGGTCACAGTTATGTGTTTATGAGTGGAAACAGTGAACTACTGTATAGACATAGGAAGCATCATCTTTAATGTAGCTGCATTAGTTTAATTGTTTTCTCATTTACCAAAACCAGTGTTCAAGTAAACTGAAAGAAAATAAGCCTCTAATAATCCAGTGAAACACAATTAGCTTATTCAGCTAAAGTTTGATGAACTCAGTGTTTGGTTATGAGTCTTTTAAGTCTTTTAATATATAAAAGCTGTGACCTTGTATGAGTTTTAGTGAATATACTGGAAGTACGTATACTTGTACAGTATGTACCTGAAATACTGGGAATTTCTCTCAGGAGATAAAATAAAGTATCTATCTAAAGTATTTATCTATCTAGTAATGGATCAGAACTTGAGAAGAAAAAAGTTTGAGGGGTATTTTTGTCTCTCTTAGTTTTCTTTTGCTCACGTCCATTTAAAACTGTTTCTCCAGACCTTCACTTTCATCAGTAAAAGACACAGAAACACCTAAAAATATCTTTGTAAACTTCGTCAGGACCACGTGAGCTGGACCTTCACCAACTGGCAGCCGTCGGAAAGCTGCTCGACTAAAGGTCTTTACTCTCGAGCTTTAGTGATAAACTGAGTTGGGGAAGAAAACATCCGTGGATTAAAGCTGCCGATCTACTGGCCTTTACTGGGACGCTCTCAGAGCTGCAGTTTAATGACGTGCCTATTTCAGTCCAATATTTTTAAATCCCATTCTCTATTCTCCTCTTTCTTGTCCTGTGTATTTGTCTATTTATCAGCCACACACACACACACACACACACACACAGAAAACTGACAAATAAATAATGAGTCTGACCTCATGCAGAGATTCCTGTGAACGTTCCTGTCAGTCTCTTGCAAACGCTGCCAACGGAGCCGATGTGATTTCTTTTCACACAGATTTTTCCATCGTTCATCAGTACATTCAACGTTTTAACGAAGTGTCTGGAAGCAAATCAGGTGAATTTGTATTACTTTGTTATTCAAAAATGAATAAATAAATGACACATTTTGTATTTTCGGCTTCTGTGCTCAATTATCTACTAGCCTGTCTAAGGTTTTTTGTGCAGAGGGGCTTGTTGTTGTTTTTGAAATTTAACATAGAACTGAAACATGTCAGATGGCAACACAAGGAGTACTTGGAGTAAGTTTAACTATCCTGACCTCTGCTGGTTGAAAATAGAACTATTTCTTTCTCTTTTTTTAAGATACTTTACTCTGCCAGCTTTTCCATTTATGTATATATTTTTCTGTTTACTTACTAAGGTATGTACTTATCTTTTTGTTTATTCATATATTCATTTAGCTGTTTTCCGGAAGAGATCTAAAATTCCTGGGGTGATCATCACACAGAACATTAACAACCTGCCTGAAGGGAAAAGCACCCCAGACTTCCAGGGTAAACCAGCTCCAACATCCGTCCAGGAAGGTGAGACATCACTGCAGAACGGCCGAAAGAACTCATGCAACTAACGATGCATGTCAAATTTTCACAGCACCAACATGTACAGAGGTGAGAATGAACGTGCGATACCATTTTTTTAAAGGTAAATTAGCTGTATTTAAGGCCGTGGTGAGTGGGGATCCAAAGCCGGAGGTCTCGTGGAGAAGAGCTAAAGGCAACATATCAGACAAGGACAAATATCACAGTAAATATGATGAGTCGACTGGGGAGTACGTACTAGAGGTGGGTCACTGAAACCGTCCTCTCACAGTAAGAGTGAGTCGCACTGACTTGTCGAGTCTCGTTTCATTTTATTTTCTAGATCCACGCAGTGTCCGCTGCGGACGCAGATGTATACAAATGTGTAGCTGTGAATGAATACGGCAAAGCTGTTTGCACGACAACACTGACTGTGATCAACCGTAAGGTTACTGTTACTTCACGCACTACTTCAGTAAATATGTTAATGAGATTATATAATGAAATGTTTATTTGTTTTTCAGCTTTGGAAAGCCCATTAGATTTCAGAAAACTCTTAAGGAGTAAGAAGGAAAGGTAGATGTTCCGACTCCTCCCTCGGTGTTTCGACATACTCGTTTTTTTTTGTTTTGTTTTTTTTGGTCCAGTATGTGAAATAAATCCATTTGTGTATTCCATGTAGTAAAGCAGAGGACAACAGGGCCAAGACAGCGGATGAGATCACCGATGATGAGAGATTCTGGCAGGCCATGCTCAACGCCGACAGGAACGACTACGAACGAATCTGTGCTGAGTTCGGTGTCGCCGACGTCCATCAGATACTCAAGAATTTGGAGGAGAAGAAGAAGAGCAAGGCAAGAGAAGTTCCCTACATGACAGGGACATTGTCATTGTAAGGGTTTATCGCTTTGCTCCTCGACGTGTTTGCTTTTCCCAAGTTTTCCATGTGTCGGCAGAACGGAATGATTCCCTACGATGAAGATTCAGCGGAGAAAAAAGGTCTGATGAGCGCAAAGGATTTTAGCATTAAGGACGGAGGCCTAAATCACCTCGACAGCGAAGACGTCCACCCCCTCCCTGCTGATTTTGAACGTGGGTTCAAGAGCATAAATAAAAGTTAACAACACTTCAATTCCTTCTTTTTTCTATTTGACATGTATCATGTCAAAGGAAGCATATTACAATTATGTTGTCATTACAATTCTATAATTATAATCAGAGGAAAGATGCTACTTACATTAGCATATTAGCTACTGAGACGTAATGCCGGTCACAAACACTTTTACAAACTCTCACACAACCCGTATGCACATGGTTCGTAACCGACAAACCTCGTTTATGTCATATTTTCTTTTCTGCGTGTGATTACGTACAGGTTCTGATGTGGACTTTGTTGTCCGAATGAAAGAGGTCGCCGCCCAGGAGCAAGACGATGCCCTTTTTGAGTGTGTCCTGACACAGCCGTTACCCACAATCACGTGGACGGCCAAAGGCAAAGTCCTGGAGGACGGAGAAAAATACAGCATAACGGTGTCTGACCACAAACTGATCCACAGGCTGATCGTCAAGGACTGCATGCAGCACGACAAAGCCATCTACTCAGCCACGGCTGCTGAGTCATCGTGCAGCGCCTGGCTGATTGTAGAAGGTAAACGTCTCAAAGTAAAAGCCATGTCAGTCATACCCAGAGTCCAGATTTGGAAAGACAAATGTGAATAACAGCAAGTTGTGCTGCCCCATAAGATGAGACAGACCCCCCGTCTGCTGGCACAAAGAAGACCGGCAGGAGGTTGGTCGGCGGAGCGGGGGCGGACCTGGAGAGAGTGGCCAAAGAGCAGCAGACCAAAAACCGAGAAGAGATGGAGAAGATTTTAGCAGCAGTCAGAGCGAACCATGACGTGGGACAGCTGACAGACAGCTCCAGAAGAGAGGGTGACCTGAAAAAAGTCATCAGAGCAGAGGAGATGGGGGCCGTGTTCGAGGCAGCAGGTAGATCGGAGGAGACGGAGGAGACTGGCCTCCTGTTTTCTGTGAGTGATGGGTTCCCTCTCGTGTCGGTGCAGAGTCCAGCGGCTGGTTCGACGGCGTTGAGGCGAATCCCAACAATGACAATGCTTCTGACTCTGTGACGCATCCAGAGACGAGCGGGAAGGTCAAACAGAAGGTCAAGCGGAAAAAACAAACACGTGGTAAGAAGCAGCCGCCGGCGAGAGCCTTTCCTGCTGCGTCTAATTACATGAACGTGCTGTGATGGCAGTTACAAATATGTACAAATAGTTTTAAGCATATACAATGTGCTGAATCAGCAGGACATTTGTGTGTGTGTGTGTGCGCTCAAAATAAATGAACATGAATTAAAACTTGTGTAAAGTTAAATGCACATGACACAGATCCAAATGAACCAGCGTATTCCAGTGACGACGACAACGACGATGATTCCACCGATAGGCTCGAGCGTCCGACTCATTCAAAACCGCAGGATGGAGTCGACGGTAAGAGCGCTACATCACTGTGAGGTGGTTTACGGGGAAAACGTACCGCTGCACGTGTTGGTCATCCATCTAAAGCTCTTTTTTTTAACCTCAGGTGAAAGTACGTCTCTGAATGAACAGAGTGAGTCTAGTGAAACTGGTGCTGCCGCAGCGTCGAGGCGTAAGAGGCACGGCCCGCTGATAGAGGACCTGGTGACTGGTCAGTGAGAGCACATCTGTTGTAAACTGACATTTCTCATTCACTGGTCACTGGCGTGTCAACACCAAAAGACTCATGCAACGAAAATGTCAACAAAAATAATGTGCAGCACGTGTCCCGCGCGTGTTTTCACCTGTGTTTTGTTAGATCCAGGGGTTCAGTTCGTCTTTGGTCTGTCGGACGTCAGTGCCATCGTCGGTGAGACGGCGGAGTTGACGTGCAAGCTGAGCAGTGAAGACTGCGTGGGAGGCTGGTTCCGAGATGGAAAAAAGGTTTGTGGTCTCTGCACGCTTACATTCACTTCACATGTTTGTGCTGCACAACACCACAAAGAAAATAATGAAACAAAATTGTCAAAATTCCCCAAATTATTAAATTTGTCTGTTTGGCTGTCAAATGACTGCAAAAGTTCTGAACGGATTTAAATGAAATGTTGAGTAAATGCTGCTAATGGACCTGGACCAGATGATCAAATGTTGTTTTCATGTTCTGGAACTATCTGAATCCAGGTATCTATTGAAGGATTCTTCCTCATTGTCAGATAGAGACATTTTCACAACGTTGCTAATGATTTTTTTTTCTATTAACTGTTTGACTATTAGCGACACATTCATGTTTTGATGATCAAAGAATTTATTAGAGGAGATCAAATGAATGGAGGACGATAATATTGAGGGAAATGATCTGATTGGAGGAGGTCTGAGCTCTACCCGTGTGTGTGGTTTCTGGTTGTAGATGAATTCACTGACTGAATCTGTTTACATATGTCAGTTGATCTTGTCTTTGTCTGTCGAATCAACTTCAGCTGTCTGCCCTCTAATCCTTCTGATCAGATTTCCCCAGATGACAATTTCACAATCATCAAAGATGGCGCTGTCCATAAATTAATCATAATCAGATGCCAGGACGAGCACTCTGGGAAGTACCGCTTTGAGGCAGAGAGTCGGAAAACAGAGGCGATGATCAACGTCAAAGGTTTGACAAGTCGTCTGAACAAGAAAAACGTGTTCATCGAATAAAGTCAGCACCGACTCATTCTGACTGCTTTAGATCCTCCCAGATTTGACCCTGAGGACTTCGGTGCATTCTCCAACCCTGTCACTGTTAAAGTGGGGCAGAACGCCATCTTTAAGCTGCAGTTCGTCGGTCACCAACCCATAAAGATTCAGTGGTACAGAGAGGGAGAGGAACTCCTGCACGACAGCACCACCAAGATCGAGAAATCCAACTTCCACAGCCGCTTGCTCCTCAGCCGGTGCCAGAGAAAAGGCACGGGAGAGATCAAGATCAAGCTGAAGAACGAAGATGGCTTCGTGGAGGCCATATCCCAGCTAACTGTGCTCGGTAAGTCGGTGAAACAAACAGACAAACGGTTTGCGTCATTAACACAACAAATGTCAAGTTTTCTTTTCTATTAGTTGATGAGTGTGACAGTTCAAAAATGTTATGAGTAAAATACTGTATGAAAGTACAGAATATCTTTTAGCTGTTTATATATATGTTATTGTAATAATGCTAAAGTTTAAATTAGTTAATGCTTTTATTGTTATTACTATTTTTATTAGTTTAAATTAATATTCGAATTTATCATCTTTCAGTATTTTAATCTACATCCATTTATTTATTGAGCTCCTTTTCTTTATTTGATCGGTTTTATCCAGTCTGTGGTGTTTCCTCATAGGTTCAGTTACCTTCCCTCTGGGATATGTGATGTGTATGTGTGTACATAGACACAATGCTACGCGTGTGTTTGTGCGTGTGTGTGTGTGCATGGCCTTGGGTTTAATTTCTTTCTTTTTGAAATTTCTTTCATTTAATTTCTTTTGGGGGGATTTTATGTTGTGAAACCACTTTGTGCCACATTTTTTTGATTGAAAAGTGCTTTAGAAATAAAGTCTTATGGATTGAATCCAATATAATCAGGAGTTATGGGGGTGTTTTTTTTTCTTTCTTTCTTTTTTTAATCCATAGTTGTTACTCACAAAGAACTCCCTTTTCTTTATTTCCTGTGTTTCAGACAAACCCACAGCACCTTTGGGCCCTGCAGAGGTAACAGACAGTTCACCTACATGTATTGAATTCAGGTGGAGGCCCCCGAAGGACGATGGCGGCTCCCCGGTGATTAACTACATCATGGAGCGACAGCAGGTGGGCCGCAACACCTGGAAGAAAATCGGAGAAAGCCCCGGCTTGCCCAGCTACCGTGACACAAATGTGGAACGAGGACGAAAATATTGCTACAGAATCCGAGCGGCGACTGCGGAAGGTGTGAGCGACGTGATGGAGACAGAGGAAATGCAAGCTGGCATCCTCGGTGAGCCAAACTGGAGCAGGAGCACTTCATCATGGCCGACCACACAAACACAGTAATGCACGTTAATCGCTGTAAAAGGGGTCAGCTACCCAGAACATGAATGTTTGAATGAATCAAACTAATTCCCAACATTGATAGTTATGTCTGTTCTTATGCGTTAACTTAATCTCTAAACCAGCATTTTCGTATTTTTCTGCTTGTGTGTTCCAGCCTTTCCCGGTCCTCCAGCTCCTCCAAAGGTCGTCAGCGCCTTCGACGACTGCATAAATCTTTCTTGGGCATCGCCGAGTAAAACGGGAGGGTCCCATATTTTGGGCTACATCCTGGAGAAACGCAAGAAGGGGAGTAACCTCTGGACAGTCGTCAATGCAAGTGATGAGCTGATAAAAGGTGTGCTTTGAATGGACGGTTCAGACGGACGCCATAGCAGACTGGAGCCGTGACGTGTTCTTGTCCCCCCAGGGAAGACGTATGCGGTGAAGGATGTGGTGGCAGGCATGGCGTACGAGTTCAGGGTTACGGCTATAAACCTCTCAGGAGTTGGAGAGTTCAGCAACCCCTGCGAATTTGTTTTTGCACGGGATCCGAAGAGTAAGTGACACAGCGATAACCTGGAATGTACCGTCCGCAAACGTGGATTTGTCCTGAAGGGCCGTCTGGGCGCGAACCATTGGATCATCAGCTATGAACAAAATCACATGGGTCTCTCTGATGTAGGCAGGCTCGGAATGTGCAGAATCTGTGGGCGGGGCTTACCAGAATGACAGTAGCAGGTTATTTACAGAACAAAAATGTCTGCTGATGAGGAGCGGTGGTTTCAACAGGAAAAGAGTTGGACGTTTTGGCCGAAGACCCACAAAGCATTGTTTCCATCCCATCAAACTCACTCTTTTCAATGTCAGAAAACTCTGACATTGACTTGTTTCTCTGACAACATCACCTTGTACGTTGCTGTGATCGGTCATAATCCAGTAGGGTGGTAGGGTTGGTGCCGCCCCTTCAGTTGCGAAGGTCTATCGCCCGTTTCTAGAGCCTCTGTCTTTCTATATGTGGTAAACGTGACTTTGATGCCGTCCTTTCCTTTCCTTCAGAACCTCCCGGTAAAGTTACGAGCCTGAAGCTGACAGAAACCTCGTACAATCACTTAGTCTTGACCTGGACCAAACCTGAGGAGAAACCCAACGTACAGGATGAAGCTAAAGGATATTTTGTGGAGATCCGCCCGGCAGAGTGCCTAGAATGGTCCCGCTGCAACAGCAGCCCGATCATCACCACCTCCTTCAGTGTGAAAGGCCTCAAGTCGATGGACATGTACTGGGTGAGAGTGATTGCAACAAACGACGGAGGTGACAGCGATCCGCAGGAGTTGCCCAACTATGTCATTGCGATGCCGTCTCCTGGTAGGTCAACTCCTTAGTCATACATGGGAGCAGTAAATGCCATTCCACATTTCAGGAGATTCCACTGATGATATAGATTTTGCAGTAACCTCTTGAACTTAAAAAGGTCTTTGTGTTTTTTCTCCTTTCAGTGCGACCAAAGTTCACAAACCACAAGATGAAGATGTTCATGGTGGTGAGGGCGGGAAACTCTGTCAGAATCAACATCAGCTTTGAAGTGAGGCATATGCAGTAATTTTGTTAAGAACAAAGCCAATATATGATTAGAATCAGGGCTACAATGAATACTTTTACCCAGGCCTCCCCACGACCAAACATCACCTGGCTGAAGGACAACGTGCCGGTGAAAAAGAAAGTCACCGTTAGTAACTCTGACGGCTCGTCACAGCTGTTGATCCCCTCGTCTGAGCGCTGCGATTCGGGTATCTACTCCATTGTGGTGAAAAACCTCGCAGGACAGGAGACGTTCAGCACTGAAGTCAGGGTCACAGGTAGGGGATGTCAGGATCGACCCATCTTTGCGATTATAAACGTCTCAACGGTATCTCGCATGTCACAGAAACTCCTCGGCTGCTCTCCTTCTACTTGTGACTAGACTAGATTGCTACTAGACTAGTTCAACTGGATACTTGTTAACAATAATACTGACTAGACTAGATTTTTTAAACAGCACTTGCGCATGTGTACATTTCAGGCATCCCTAGTTTTTAGTTCCAGGGTCTCCTCATGGGGGGCCTCTACACTGGGAGTTCCGTTTACGCACGAGTTTATGAGTTTACTCACTTGGATGTTGTCCTGGTGAGCCCTTGGGGCTGGGGCCGGGTCGAGGGGTCTCTGGGCTGGCGGCACCCCCTCGGGCCATGGACTGTGATGCCCCTCTCTGTGGATGAGCTCCCCAAAGGGGCTTTTCCTCACTTGGTTCCTCAGTGCCATGTCACTATACTAACAGTTACGGTCGAGTAGAATGTGTGTGTCTGTTTGTGGGTCTTTGTAGGTGTGATGTATTTATGTTACATGTTTTTGAACGGAAGCCAATTGCATTCACTTCACATACAAACAAATTCTATTTATTAGGTATTTTTTTCTGTTTTTTATTGTATTCTTTCTATTTTTCGTGGTAATTTCCTTTTCTGTTTTTTTAGAAATTTTGTTCAGTGTTCAATTGTACTAATTTCTGTGTTTTTCGTTGTATTTGTTCTGTTTTTCATTGTATTTTTCTGTTTTTCATGGTAATATTATTTTCTGTTTTTCGTGGTATTTTGTTGTTTTTCATGGTTATTTTTCTTGACTGAGTATTTCTTTTAAGTTAAGGGTGACATCATTCCTTTCTTGAGCGCTCAAAATAATGTAAGCAAACACGACCCACTAATTTAGTTTAATACTAAATGACATTGTTTGAATGAATTTGTCAAGTGAATCCAATACACTTCTGTAGTAAGCACTTTCTGTTGCGTTTTTAATGTCTGAAAAGTGCTAGAAATAAACTTTGATTGATTCCTCATTAATCTAAAACTGACTGACTGCATTGACAGACGATCCAAAGCCTCCTGGACCGGTGGAACTGGAGGAGAACGTGCCTGGAACAGTGACAGTCACCTGGGAGCCTTCTCCTGATGAGAAACGGGATGACCGGCTCCACTACACGGTATCGGCACTGGACTCTACCAAACGTACGTGGACCACGGTGGCAGAGAGGCTCTTCAATAACAAGTTCACCGTCTGCAACATCATGCACGGGAGGGAGTATCATTTCAGAGTGTACGCCAAGAACGACATGGGCGTCTCTGCACCGTCAGAGTCACCGACCTGGGGGATGCAGAAAAAGAAAGGTGTGCGAGTTTGAAAACTTCAAAAAAAATGAATTTGAAAAATTCATTCCTAAGAAAAATAAATACTCGATTGATGTTTTGTTTTAGAAAAGTTCCTGGTGAGTGCACCAACCAGAAAGGACTGCGATTTGCAATGTGCGCCGACTTTTATCGTGCCTTTGAAGCTGCACACCGCACCCAAAGGCTACGAATGCTACATGAGCTGTGCGGTGAAGGGGAATCCCAAACCTCGGGTCACATGGTATCGAAATCACGTCAGTCTGAACACAAATACCAACTATTACATCTCCAACACGTGTGGAGTTTGCTCCATGTTAATCCTCCGCGTGGGCCCCAAAGACACGGGAGAGTACACCATGACCGCAGAGAACGCGCTGGGACGCGCTGAGTGCACCACCGTTCTCAGTGTCCAAGGTCAGAAGAAAAGAAATTTAATGGGGAAAAAAAAAAACACTCGGTGATCCTAAATGCTTGTGTGTGTGTGTGTGTGTGTGTGTGTGTGTCTCCTCTACAGAGTGAAGAAAGTCAACACAGAAGTTCCTGGAACACATCTAATCCAAGTAGTGGTTGAAGTGGTTGTGCTGCTTTGATAATCTGAAATAAAAATGATTCCTGAAAGAAAATATTGTTCACGTCACTCACACAACTGACCTAATAAATCTGCTGAATCATTTAAAAGACGGCAGCTGAATGTCGGGTGGGGAGCTCCATGCTGGTCATGTGACATCACCAACCACCATGGACGTTCATGCTACGGTCACATTCTTGCAGGTTAAGTGACACGTTCCATCACACGTTCCCTCCATGCTGGGGTCCATGCTGAGATCAGCTCCTGTAACCACAGCAACCGGAGATGATGAATGAATGAATGAATGAATGAATTCTGATTAGGTTCAGCCACGGAGAGGCGTGATTTAAAAAGGAGTTTCCCTCTACGAAACTTTCAGAGAAATTGTGTAGTTAATTAACCCTTTTTGAACGCACTTTTGGAATGGATGGAAATGAGCTTAGATTCAAGGTTCAGTCTTTGGTTTATTGTCTTTCTGACATATTTATAATTTAACAAACACAAGGAAGTGGAATTAGACAAACTAAATAACAATAGAGCATCCTACCAAAAACACACACTAAATAATAAATAATACCCGAACCTGGTGCAAGGGGAGGGGCCTCCATCCTCTGCTGCCCCAAATACGGTTTCCATGGCTACGACCTCGACCTGATTCCTGCAGAGATGCATTATTTAAGTCACGTTACACACAGTGGGATGCATTTTACTTCCGGTCTGGTGCCGGAGACGTACGCGCTTTGCAGATGACAGACGCGCACATGGTGGACGGGGACCAAGCCCCGCCCCCCTTACGGCGCCCTGAGCCTCCTGATTGGACGAGCGGCCCCTTCGGCTCACGCCTCCATCCGGATCTTCTTCATGTGTCCGTCAAGAGCCGCCGCAGCTCGTCGCTGCTGATTCGAGCAGGTGGGTCCGAGCCGGAACTGTGAGGCGCTGCAGCTCGACCCGACCCGAACCGACCCGAACCAGGACCAGGACCAGCTCTCCGCAGCCGCGTCGGGACATTGTGTTCTGTCTGTGAGGCGGGGGGGTTAACATGACGGCCAAACATCGGAAAGGGAAAAGCAACCACAAACCAGAGGAGAACTTTGTCAAGAAGGAAGTCACGGAACCAGAAGTTCGAGCAGGAGCTGCAGGAGGAGGAGGAGGGGGAAGAAGAGGAGGTGGAGGTGGATACAACCCCACCGTGGTCCTGGTTCTGGTGCTGACGCTCGTCGTCGGCGGTGCCGCCGGCGCCTGGTTCTGTTTCCAGCAGCACCAAACTTTGACCTACTTATCTGAGAACCTCCTGGACCTGCAGGTGAAGACAGTGAAGTTCCAGTCCTCCCTGGAGAACATGCGACAGTCCAGTGACCAGGTAGGAAAATCAAATATTCGACGTGTCTGTGGGACATTAGACAGGAGAACCGGGCTGAACCGGGCTGACCGGGGCTGAACCGGGCTGAACCGGGCTGACCGGGGCTGACAGCTTCAGGCCTCCTCGGGTTTCCAAATGCCACGAGCCTCTGTGCAGAGACACCCTGCAAAACGCTGCTATTTCCAACATGCGCACAGCTGCTGGCGTTTGGACGGAGGATTAGTGTGGTGACCTCCACCCTCCACCCTCCACCCTCCACCCACAGCCTGCAGAGCAGCAGCGGGCTCCAGAACCAGAACCCAGGCTGAACGTAAGGAGAACCAGGCCAGCAGTGTGCCAGGCTAAAATTAGTCTGAGGTTTGGAGACTAAAGAGGAGCCTTGTTTGTTCTGTCTCTAATACATTTTATATATAAAATAAACAAGCAAAAGCACATGAGAGCAGATCTCATTTCATCCATATGGTGATTTCTACCGATAGGTTTTTTTTAAATATTTTGATTTACTCCAAATGTTAGTCTCCTTAATCTTATTTTATCTCCATAAATCGATTCCTAGACCAAGAAAACATCATCTGACCATTTGGAAACACACTGGTATCATTTTTCATTGTTGACTTTCAATAGTTGTTGACTAAATTCACTATTTGTCTAATGGTGGTATTCTTCTGGATGTACAGTAGCTTTCGAGCTAATAAAGATAGAACAATCTGTTCACACTGATTCAGACTCTAGTTCATGTCTTTATCCTCATTCGTGGCCTGAAAACCCACAAGCGCCAATATTTCCTGATCTGGATCAAAGGATCTACAGCGAATGGATCCAGTGTTTATTGACATTTAATCTGACCATTTATTGTGGAGTTCTAGACACAGACGCTGACACCACCAACATTTAAGCATCAGGTCCTGGTCCATTGGCAGCAGTTACTGAACATTTCATTACAATCTGTTCAGAATCTTTTTTATTACTAATTTTGATGTTTTGTAGGGAAAATAACAAAGCAAATCAAACAACACACAGGCACCCACTTCTGTTGGCTGAGGTCAGAGGTCGTCTTGCCTCATTATGAAACCCAAGTGTCGATTCAAAACAGAATGTGATCATTTTTCGTTTTTGATCATTTTTGTAATCTATTTTTGAAGAGTTCCAATGTCAGTGCTCACTACCTGCAGCTGCTATTTCCCAGTCAATCAAGCAATTTCAGAAAAGTTCCCCCACACACCGTCCTGATGGATGTCTGGTCTCTTTTTGAAACAGGAAGTGAGGTCAAACGAGCTAACACCGTTTTATAATAAACAATAAAACAAACATTTTATTCTGTGACATTTTAGAGCTCAAAAATCGGGGACCTTTTGCGATGATGATGTGACACTGCAGCTGTTGTCCTCCCTTTGTGCGTTAGCGGGACATGAAGCGACCCAGTAATGGTCATTCATTTCATTTTTCCCCTCCTTAAAGCTGCTGCAGGCAGATCCGGGCAGGTGAGCGAACACCTGAGTGACGCATGAATGCGTCACGTCATGTGGTACAAGCGCTCACTGGCCCGAGTGTGAGAGTCACCACTGTTGGTCTCTGTGACAGGAAGGTGAAGACTTCTCTCCGGCTTGTGTGTCTTTGCAGCTGCACGTTCCCGAGAACGTTGAGAGTCGTCTGATCGCGCTGGAGGAGTCTTACGTTCTGGCACAGAAACGGGCTGACATGGCCTTGGCTACGGCTGAACAGCTGAAGACGTCCGACCTCCCCGCTCAGGTGCTGTCGCTCCACGCCGAGCTGGAAGCCCGTTTGGCGGAGATGCAGCAAAGCGCTGTGTCGCCGGAGCACCTGAGCCAGCTGCAGAGCACGCTGGAGGCCGGGAACCTGGAGTTGGGGGCCGTCAAGGCTCAGGTGGACGGCCTGGCTGCGTCGGGCGCTGAACTTTCTCAGCAGGTTGAATTCCTGACGGGCAGCCTGGGGGACGCTGAATCCGAGCTGGAGGCGAGAGCCGGCCGGTTCGCCGCGCTGGGCGCCGCCGTGGACGCTCAGGCCGCGCAGGTGCTCGGGCTGAAGGAGCTGATGGACGCTCAGCAGGCTCTTGTGGAGGCCAACAGGCTGGAGGCAGCTGCGGTCAGGTAGGTGGTGGGAAACAAGGAGAAAATAGCTCCCCTCCTCTGACCCAGAAGGTGATGTTTACTCTGTCAAAGCCTGCGCCTCTGTGCTCCTCCTGTCCACTGGTGCTTGTCCTCACAGTCACATTGTGAGATTATCCTGATCTGTATAAACATTTCTTTCTGTGTCGATCACTTGTGGAGCTCAGTGGTTTGTGTGAAACCTCTTGTGTTTAAAATCTGGACCCATTGAAGATCAGAACACTGTGGAAACGTGGTTCACGTGGGTTGTTATTTTAAGTTCAGGCGTCAATGAACATTTTTATAATAATTCCAGTATCTTGTAACCAAAGGCTCTTTTATCACATTGTGTTGGTTTGTCTACGGCTAATGTTTGCTCTGTTCTACCTGTTCATGTTTTCACTCACTTCAAACCAACTAGTCTGGAAATCCAGAGCCACATCTAGAAAGACGTAGGTTCTGGCAACGAGCAACTGACTATTGGAGAGAACAGGGTGACTTCATTAGAGATATGAGTCCATGGCTGGGTCTCAAATCACGTACTTTCATACTTAAACTGAGTATCTGAGTACTGAGTGCATTCACACTGAGAATGTGAAAATGTAGTGCACTACGTGCACTCAAATGGCCAAAGTGTTCAGTGTGGCACGGAGGATATCGCCTACCAATGGAATCCCGGTGGAATGCTAACGTTAGCTTGCTAGCTAGTAAACGGCGGCACATTTTCAGACATTGATGTTGTGGCGTACGTTTGGTGCTTGTGTTTTTTGATGAATTGTCGTGTTCATTCTAACAGATTGTGAGTCAAAATTTGCGCGTTTCACAAGTAAGTAGCTGTGTGTACTATAAAGTGGACTAACTGAAGTATGAGATTTGAGACATTCATTAGCAGCAGCCATCTTTGTTGTGGACGTAACCACTGTGGTCTTCCTGTTTGCTGGCGGTACGTCTGGATTTCCAGGCTACAAACAAATGAGAAAACGTGTTAAAAACTCAGTAACTTCCCTTTCAATATGCATTGTTTTCTGCAGGAGTTTCAAACCCTCCAAATACCTGCTTTCTTTTGTTTCTCCCCCCTCCCCACCCCCCAGAGAGCTGATCGAGTCCCTGCAGCACCAGCAGGCGCGCGTGGACGAGCAGCTCAACACGGTACGAACTGAAATACAGACCGGACCAGGCTGCAAAGACAAATTTAGAAGCGTGACAGATGACACCTGAATTCAAATCACAGAACATGAAATAGACCGCACACATCTTTTACTATTTCTGTTCAGCGTTTGCCTACAGGGAACCACGATGAGCTTCTCAGCCCAGTAATTTGCAGCAGTTAATTGCCTGGCATAGATTCTCTAACGGGTTTAAGTTCATGCAGTATAGATCTTTTTTTTTTTTTATGGCACTCGTTGCTTGATGGATGTTTAGCAGACACCAAAAGCTGGAGTTGGAGCTTCTGCGTTGAAATAACTCCCAGCCCACGCCGTCATGAGCGTTTATGCGTCAGTTGCTCCACACTGAATCCCGCCGCTGTTTTTAGTGTTTTCTTTTTCTGCTTATCAGTGTTTGGATTTGATCACTTCAACCGTTCTTGTTTCTGCTCTACAACGTCGCTTCGAAAGCGGGGAAAGTCACATGACGCAAACAGTCGTTTCCATTTGTGGAGGTCCACGTCACTGCTGCGCGTTGTTACTAGTGCTTTTAACAAGGGCAGGTACTCATCTTATAACTGTACCAGCCTGAATTTATTTTTATTTATTTTAGCCTTTTGTTTTACCAGGTTCAAAGAACTAGACATAAAAACAACACAACATAGACAAACATAAAATCAAGAGCAACCAGTAGGACTGAACATAAATAAAGACGTGTAGACCAAGGACATGAGGAGAGTGATCAGCAGCCAGGGTGGTAAATGGATGTGGGGGAGTGATGAAGAGGGAGTGTACGCGTTTGAATACTGAACAGGTAGCTGATTTTTAAACATTTTTTTGTTGTTGCTGATTGAACAAAAATCTTTTTTCTTGAACTTGCGTGTGTCCCAGGCCGCTGCAGTTGTGGAAACTTTGTTTAATATTGCATTGCCTTATCTCTATGCATCTAAAGCACACAGTGACACTGTATCTATGGTTACAAGAGAAGAGAGGGAACACTAACACTGGTATTGTAGATGAACCGAATCTTCATATACACACAAATGTAAACCGTGTATTCTTGTCGATGGCGACAGGTGTTTCTGCGCCATCTCACTGCTAGCTTGGCTGCTAGCAGATGCTACTGCTAATTACTGCTGCTAGCATCTTAATTGTCATCATACGAGTTTGGCACAGTCCGGGTTCTTTTTTTTTCTTTTTTTTAACCCCTTTGGAGCCACGGCAACATTTACCACGGACTTAAATCACCCGTTGGATGAAATGAAACTATTGGCTGCGACTAGCCATAGGATGTAGCATGCAGCTAACGATGCAAGATCTCGTCTTAATCGTCGGGCATTTTGACTTTGCACGAATGTCTTGAGAGAATGGGCGCTCGTGATGTAGTACAGCCCTAGAAATAACACAGGACAGGATTCTATGAGTTCAGGAGAAGGGCTGGTAGGCCTAGAAGTGTTGGTCCCACTAAAAGCACTGGTAGGACATTTCTGGAGTCCTGAGCGTCAGGCACCACCGCACCCGTCGCCATAAGCAACGCAGTCATATGTCGTAGAAGCATAAATCCAGTATGTTTTTGATATTTAATGTTCTTTCTTTCATCGTTGTAGCTGTCAGGAGAAGCTCTCATAGAGCTTTTGAGACAAACGGAGGGGGAACCAGGTCCTTCTGCTGCAGAGGAGGCGACAGCAGCTGAAGAGGTTCCTCCGACAGCTGCAGGCCAGGAAGCATCCGAGGCGGCCGGAGACGGAGAGACGAGTGAGGTGGAGTCCACCGCAGAGGGTGAACCTCATGCTGAGCCGGAGGGAACGCCTCCAGAAGTCGATGACGTGGAGGGAAACGAGGCAGAGGAGGACGACCCCAACGAAGAGGACAACCAGGAGGTGGATGAAGAGGATGGCAGCCACAGAGCAGAGGAAGGAAATGCATCTGAGGATGAGAAGGGACCAGTGGAGTCGCTTGTCGAGGAGGAAGATCCTGACAAGGAGGAAGTAGTATCAGAAGAACATCTGGATGTAGCATCTGAAGAAGAGAGCCGCACTGAAGAAGAAGAAGAGGAGGAGGAGGAAGAGGCCCTTGAAGACGATGCTGCACAAGATGATGAATGTGTGTGACTGTGAAATGAAATGAGCTTCATAAACCGTCACGTCACTCCTAAGTTGTGTTTTCTCACGTTTTACAGAGCGGACGTCGCCAGAAAGACTTTTTCCAAGTCCACCACGGAGAAGAGGATCTCTGATGCTCTAAAGACACGGTACATGACAAACAGGAGGACGGTATCTGTGGGTGCGTGCGGCTGCTCTTTTTAAAGCCTGAGCTTGTCGCGCCGCTGGAGTCGGAGGTAAAGTGTGACGCTCTGGATCCGGTTCCGATCAGGTCTACCTGCCGATAACAACCTCAGAAGCCTTAATGTGTAAAAAGATCGTCTGTCTCTGTATTTTCCATTTTTTAAAAGGTCTCTCTTTTTTTGTCAGTTTCTTGAATTAAACTGGAAAACGTCAAACCAACAACTTACCAAGATGCTAATGCATGTGTTGTGTATTCATCCACTTAAAATCCCTAAAACTGTTTCACTGTTTGAAACATCTTTTTTTGTTTTTTTTTTTAGAAAACAGCTGATTAAGTCATTTATTTGCTTGTTTACGCAGAAAAAACAGACTAGATGTAGAAAAGACTTCAGATTTCATGTAGGATGATAGTTTTTTTTAACACTTTCCACGTTTTGTTTGATAGTTTACTACCACATATCACACACTTCTATACAGTTAAATGTGTAAAACGTGATTTGATACATAAACTGGAAAAAAAAACCATTTCGCTAGCAGCAAATATTTTATCCAGTAAAACTTTAAGTGACTCAGGTGAAGTGAAGCAGCTCAGGGACAAAGTCTTGAAACGACCAGTGATACAGACAAAAAGTAGTTCTCATGTCATTCGTCCAGTCTCTGTCGAGTCGGAATAAAAAGTGTTCAGGCGTCTGAACTCGGCAGAGAGAAGGTGTGATGAACATCATATGTTCTTTAATTGAGGGTTCTGTTACAGATAAAAACAGTATTCACGTTACAAACTCATCCGTCCTTCCGCTGATGTCTTTTAACTTCTAACATCAAGACAAGAATGTTCCTTTGATTAGGTCCAGTTAAGTAAGGAAAATCAGTAAACCCAGCAAACGTCGGTTGTACCGGTTCAAACTCTTTTATTCTTTTTCATTTCAAGCTGCTTCTGTCACTTGTGCACTGAATTCCATCTGATTGAAGCCCCATCTTTCAGTTATTACCTCCACCAAGGAGGAGGAGGTGGTCATGGTTTTGCTGCCGTTTGTCTGTTAGCAAAAGAGCTCAAAGTTACGAATGTATCATTCTGAAATTTTTATGACAGAAATTTTACAAAAAAAAATACTAAAAATCTAGAAAATTCCCATCTCTCATCATTGACCAGATTGGAAAAAAGAAAAAAAAATCGTATGTCATTCAATTCTTTGCTGATTGTTCTGAAATTTCAATTTAGAATAAAAAAATAATAAATTATGACGTTAAAAATTTAAAAAATGCTAAAAATAACCCTTGAATCTGTTTCACTTGCAATTAGTTAGGCTGATGTAGAAGTGACACGTCCACTAACCTGCCCATCCATGCGGATCGAATCCAGATGTGACAGTCAGTCACCAGTGGATTCGATACGCGATAGTGTTTATAAATTAAATGTAGGTATAGGTACGTTTCCACTGGACTCAGTTCCGTGTTTGTTTGAATGGAACAGGAGAAAAAATGAATTTGTGAGAAACATCAAACAACCATTTTTGTCTTTTCAAAATAAAATGTCCTGTTCCTTGGCAGATGAAGCAGTTCCTGGTACGCTACAGCATCACTGTGTTTCTGCTGCACTGTTTCCACCAGATTTCACAGTTTCTAAAATAAACGCTGGTTCTTTCACTTCTCATCACTGGATTTCTTTCTTTGCGTCTCATCCAGGAGCAGAAATGATTCTCATTATGCGACATCATCACATTTCCTGTTTCCTGCTTGACATTGTAGCATGTGTGTGAGTAGTTAACGACCGTTTTTATTCAACCTCCACATGCACAGATCCCACTTGGACCCATTATTACAGATCATGTCTTAACTCAGAACGTGTGATGATCAGCAGGGTGCACACATTCAGCTTCAACTTGGAAAAAATTCAGCGTAAGTATGACCTGGAGCTAAAACAACCACTTGCAAGCCTGAACTATAATTCAGTAGATGGTTCTTCCGCCTGAGCCCCCCCTCCTCTCTGCGTTAATGCGCGGATGAATCATTCGCTTTACAAGTTGCATAATTAGGCTCAAACGTTTATTCCCAGGACATTCAAGGAACTGTTAGTTGGCAGAGAGTGAACTTTTATTCGTGTTTTTGAGTTGTTCAAATAAATTAGCAGCAGAAATACCAGCTGAAGTGTGTGTGTGTGTGTGTGCATCATCCACACATGCAGGATGTTTCCTCCCTCCCTCCCTCCCTCCCGCCAGCCGCTCCCACCCGTCACTGCTGCAGTGCCTCAGTCTCTGACCTTCCACTGGAAACATGGAAGCCTTCGTCCCCAGGTGAGTTTTCCATCAAACACTCACCTCTCCTGCTGTTTTTATGAACTTCTGGCGGCTCTGGATCAGCAGCAGGAGGCCTTTGTGAAATGATCTCTTTCTTGTTTGTCTTGTGTTTTTAGGGGGTGCTTGTGGTTGGAGGATGATTTTTTTTTAATTCATGTGGAGTCTTATGTTGCTTTTTTTTTTAATTCCAGTGAAGAGAATGTTTGAAAGTAGCTGTGGTCGCTTTGACTTGTCGTTGATTCACAGTGACAGTGTTTTTCTCGTTCCTGCTGCTGTGTCCTGAGCACCATGAAGCCCATGAAAGTGCTCATTGATTCTCAGGCAGGATGCAGGACGACACTCTAATAGCAGTAAGAGCTGCTCGCTCGGGGTAAAACATGAGCTGCTCCTCTGGTGCTTGCTCAGCTCTTTCCGGAAACGGTGCTCATCACTTCCTGAAGTTACAGAGTGCAGGATAATGAATGAGGAGAAAGTGCAGCTGCAAGAAGATCATCAGTCTAACAGATAGGCGTGTTTGATCCTCATCTATATGTTGTCACCTACTTTATTTATCTCAGCTGTTTCTTATTTCACTGCAGAGCTGATGAATTCTTGTCTCCGTGTGCACCTACAGAAAAACAGTAACAAAGCAAAGCTTGAATCGCGATTGTTCTGTTACCAACTGACTCAGGTGGCTGACTGTGTAAAATCCAGACGTTTCAATAGCTGGCCCGAGCCAGCCAGATGTTCTGTATGGATTTTCTGCATGTAATTTAATTTGAAATGTTTTTTGCGTAAGAGGTAAAATGAATAAAGCAGCTAGACTTGTTCTGGGCTGCTCTTCTAGGACCCATTTCACCGAAATGCATGTTCATTTCAACTGGTTAAAGAGACTATACAGCACATTTACTGAGAGGTTTTTCAGCTCATCTGTGCATACACACTCCACTAGGGGGGGCTGTCATGGACAAATGACCATACCCTGAACAAAATCCAAGTTCACGCAGAAGACCACACAAGCATGGAACTTTGTGAGGGACATTAAACAAAGTTTTAACAAAGGAACGATGAGTTCACTTACAAACACACCTGTGTTGAACTGGGTTGTGAGATACGATTTTGATTTATAATTTTTGTTGTTGTTGTATTTACATATTGCAGGCTGTACCTGATGCCTGTCAGGGATGAAGAAGCAGAGTCTCGGAGGAAAGCGAGGTCTCGTCATGCCAGACAGACCCGCAGGTCAACACAGGTAATCAGCTGTTCGCTGGTGACGGGGAAGTTGTCCTGGCCTGAGACGGACGCGAATGTGTTTGAACATCGCAACAGGGCGTGACGCTGACAGACCTCAAACAGGCTCCGAACAACGACCGACACACAGACGCTTCCTGTCTGAGGACACGTGACAGCAGCGTGGAGACGAAGCAGACGGAGTCCAGGGAACCAACGGATCACGGAGCAGCATGGAGCCCAGTGGACGAAGTGAGTGAAATATATCTGTTGACATACATACACCATCATTAGTACTCTATTTTCTATTAAAAAAAAAAATCATAATATCTTGGTTTTTTTTTTCGTTTATAGTTTTAACTTGTACCATTGCTATTGTACCAATGGTATAATTTACTGATAATCTGTGTTTTGAAGTGCTTTGAACTGCATGTGTTCTCGAAAGGTGTTATATAAATGTTCTTATTATAATACTATTAATAATAATAATAATTATTAATTATTATTAAATGATAATAATAATGATGCGTTATTATTCTTATTGCATTTACATGTAAAATATTAAGATACCAACAAAAAATTCAGAAAAGTCAAAACACAATCATTCATCCTCTACAATAAAACTCAACATTCAAAACCACAGCTGCCAGCTGTTTAGTAGTTTGTAAAATACATGTTTAATATATGTTTTATTGATATTTGTCTTAAACAGCAGGGAAACCTGAAATCAGAAAACCTCCCCGAGTCTCCAAACACATATCTTTCACATTCTGCGACTGGACCCTGTGGACCTCTCTACTCCATCTCCACCAACAACATCTCAACAGGTCAGTGTGTGTGTGTGTGTGTGTGTGTGTGTTTCACTCATGAAGGAGTACTTTGCTGTGGCCCCTTCCTGTGTGCAGCTGGTGACAGGTGGTGGACAGATGAAAATCAGAACCCCGTTCCAGAAGCAGATCCACTCCCATTTGTCACCAAACATCCCCACAGAGGATTTCCCAGTGATGTCGACAATTCACCCATCTGCCCCACAGAGGTATGAGGGATGAAGTCTTTTCACTTTCACTGTCGTAATAATCGAACATGACACTGTGTAAATATATGTAAATTACTGATCTGACATAAAATACCATTTTTATGACTTATAAAATGTTACTATATATCAGATATTAGATGTGCACACGTTTCTGTTTCTTGTCTTGTAATATTTCTTTGCTGTACTTTTACATTATTAATCTATTTTTTTAAATTTTTTGTAATTCCTATATTCCTTAATATCTTTATTTGATGGAATTTGTTTAAAATGGGACAATACTTATCAAAGTACGTGTGCATGTAAATATAGATATGATGACATTGTAGAGGGCAGTAGAGAGCAATAATAGATTAATAAGACAATTGTTACTATTACTATAATAATAACAGTAATAACAACAATAATAAATATAATTCATGATTGTTATTATTAATGATGGGAGTTATGAAAAACTTCTTTCTGATTGTGATTGGTAATGCATTTCATGTCTTGGTGTAGTTTTCGCTTATACCACTAGATGGCGCCATTGACTTTCTCAGTGTATTTTTTCCTCCCCGGTTTGAGCCAGTTCCAAAGTTCTGGTGTGATAAATCAAAATCCTGGAGTCTATCTCTGAACGCTGAGCAAAGTTCACGTTAAAGCAGTTTCTACTTACAAGCTCCTATCAGGTTGGGTTAATAAGCCGCCAACAATAATGTCAATTGTTCTGCATGAATTAATATTCATTATAGATCTATTGTTTCTGGGGTTTTTATGTTCACATCCTGTTTCTATCTCGCTGTGCTTCAAAGGCAGCGCAGCACTGATCGCTGATGCAACGTTTCATGATGAACTGCAATCGTTTCTTTGTGGATGTGATGTGAAGCATGTGTGCAGAGATATTCTGTTTAATATCACACACACAGACAGTCCAGGATCTCTCACACACACACACACACACACACACACGCGCCTCCCTCTAAGTTGCTTTGCTTCTTATATCACATGGCTGAGATGTCTCAGCATTCCAAACCATATTGGGCAAAACGGAGACGCTCTGTGCTTAGAGGAAGACTCCGATGGACTTCCTTCTCTCGTTTAGCCTCATTTACCTTCTTCTATCTTCTACTATCCTCTATCTTCTTCTACCCGCCTCTTCTTCCCTCGTCTATCTTCTTCTTCCCTTGTGTACCTTCCTCTACTCTTTTCTCTCCTCTACCTTCTTCCATCCTCCTCTACATGTTCTTCCCTCATCTACCTTCTTCTTATTCCCCTGTGTACCTTATTGTATCTTCTTCTACTCTCCTCTACCATCTTCTTCTCTCCTCTACCTCCTAACTTCCTCCAACTTTTGTCTGTTATTGACCTTGACCTAGGTCAACAAGGAAAGTTGAGAAAAAATCTATTGCATCACTTTGACTTGATGCATTTTCAGAGCATTTTTTGCTGTGTGTGTGTGCGTTTGTGTGTGTGTGTGTGTTTGTGTGTGTGCGTGCTCCTCTAACAGAAACATGTGAAAGGATCAAATGAGATATAACAACAAATGTGTAGATTATTTCGTTATTACACCAGAATAAGATACTACTAATATGTGTATTAGTATGATTATTGGTATGTTAATGTTTTATTGATTCATCATAGTGAAATAATACGGAGGTTAACATGACCACGATAGGAAACGATCATTACTTTTTGTCAGATTAGCTAGCTGTGACTAAACTGCAAACTGAAGTCCTCTTGTGATAAAGTATCTGCGGGCAACGCCTATACTTTGGAGCAGAGCTGGGTAGAATGGAAGGTGGTTTCCTCGTGAGCTGACTCCAGGTCAGAGGCTCAGCTGTCTCTGCTGCTGGAATCAGGAACAGAGATCCGCTGGAAACCCGAGAGTCTCTGCGCGTTGCTGTGCGGACTATATCAGCCTGCGATAATCGCAGAGAGCAGCGGGCTTTCATCACCGGTCGTCACTGCCGACGACCTCTGCTTGACTCCTTGATGACCTGAGCAGACGTTCCGCTTTTCTTTCCAGTAACAGAGGCAAAGACAGGTGCAGAGGAAGTGAGCCGAGCCGCGCCGCCGCTGTAAAAACGCCATGGGAGCAGGAGAAAGAAGAATCTCCTCACGTTGACTTTAAATCAGAAGAAAAAGTGAATTAACAGCGACTTCAGCTTCGCAGTCGGGTCTTTCTGATGCTCAGAAGCATGTTGGTTCACAGATCCATTCATGTCTAGTACTCGTCAGCAAGTGGCTCAGTTCTGCTTCAGTTTATTTGTCTTTGTATCTGTGTGCCTGGAGCAGGAGCGACGGGTTTTAGGAGCAGCGATGTGCTGCAAACCTCACTATAAAAGGAAGACAGAAGTGTGTGTGTGTGTGTGTGTGTGTGGTGGTGGTGGTGGTAGAAGAATCTATCCTTTTACGTTCTCTCTTATTCGCTGAGCACTGAGATGTTAAACCACCACTGAAGCTAATCAGCATCTATTTTTTTCTGTCATAAACACACCAACATGTGTTATGACCTTTTAGAGCAGATTTAAAAGGAAAAAAAAAGGGACGTCATTCAATGGGCCCCAGGGCTATCAGCTCTGCTGCAGTGTCTAATTAACAGCAATATTCTATTTCTTATTTAAAAGTATTACTATTTAATTGATATATAGTATGACCCCCCCCCCGGAACCCACCTGCACTCTTTAATCCATCATTTTGATAAAAGCCCGGCGGTCTGTCATCTGACCATGATGAGGGCAGAACAAACGTTTCACATCATCACCAGGGAGCAGAAGAAGTAAAAACCCTGAGGTTGTTCTTTTCCGTTTTCATTTAAAATCCAATCAAAGTGGGGGTTTTTATATGTTTGGTCAAAATAGGTAAATTCCCTCAGGATGAACTAAACCTGCTTTCTAGAATAAACCCCAGCCTCCTGGTAACAGGTCAATTAGGTGATGAGAGCTGTAGTTCCAAGATGGAAGTTGTAGTTTTTCTACCCATACACAAAGATTTATATCCAAACCACAGCGAGCAAGAAATGAACAACAGAGCAAAAAATATGAAACCTAACTGGCAAAAGTCCCGTCCAGAAATGAAACGACGCTGAACACAGATGATGTGACACGGCCCGGAGATGAAAACGACGTGTCATCGATTATCGATTAACAAAGTCTGAAGACGTGTCAAAGGTTTCAGGACTTCACGCTGTGTAGCTCTGTGTTTACTCCTCATCTGCAGGGTTTGCAGAGAATTAATAGCTCCCCTGATAGTCCTCCTGACCTTCCATGATGGAAGCTACTCCCCGCACACAACAAACACACACACACACCCGCGCAAGCACACAGTGGCGACTCCGTCCATAGCCGAGCCTCTGGCGAGCTGCCACAGAAAGTTCCCAGAGCTGAAGAGAGCGAGGGGAGAAGCGTGGGGGTGTGGTGGTGGACGAGCAGTGAGAGGCGAAGGAGAGGGAGGCAGATGGAGACAGAGTTTGACTTAGGGAAGCAGCAACAGGGAACAAACTTCTGGAGCAGAAGGCCTCTGTCCGGTCGGAGGGAAGAGCCACGATGACACCGCCGCTCCTTTTCTGAAACAAGACTGTTTATGTCGTTACTACCACGTTACTACCCCGTGGAGAGCTCTGAGGAATCTGATCGGCTCCAACACACTCACACACACTCACACCTGTTGAGGCTGCAGATTCACCGCTGGGGAAGGGGAACCGGCCTTTTTGTT
>CAAKHB010003933.1:23383-39217 GCA_901007665.1 Aeoliscus strigatus
ATATAAAGATGTGTTTCGCTCTTTGAATCGATTCACTGAAAAATCAACCTTTTGATGATATTCTAATTTACTGAGATGCACCTGTATGCCTTAAATGAGCCCCCCCCCACACACACACACACACACACACACACACACACACACACACACACACACACACACACACACACACACACCTACTCTAACCTTCACCCGGACAAATGGTGATCTTTTCCCACAACCAGACTGCAGTTTTCAAAATGTTCGACTTGACCAGATACATTTACATCTCCAAGCTCATCACTTCTTTTCAACTCTGTCAGCATCTTTTTTTTGTGAGATTGTTTCCTGCAACCTGCAACAAGACAGAGAAAGTTGTTTCGTAAGTTTAAAACATTTTATAATGTAAATTCATTCCCCAGAATGTTATTGGGTTTGAGTTTTATTGCATCTTACACAAGCAGGATGATGCCTTACGAAGAGCTCCAGATTGCACTCAACGATCTGATTTATAATGAAGAGGATCCTTCACAGTCTGCAATGAATAAATGGCAACAACAGCAATCCAAGATTTGGAATCCTCACTCATTTGATTGTTTTCTTTGTCCTTCAACTGCTGTTGATAAGAACCACAACACAGGCGTTACCGTCACCAGTCCCAGCAGTCCTGCTGCACTTCTCCCTGCCTGAGTTCTGTTTAGTGGTGTTAAATCTTAACAAAACATCGGGGTCTCTTATAGTCAAACCATGTATGGCTTTGTATTTTTTGGAGAAAAGCAGTAGAAATGTGATCTCTGTAAATTTCAGCCAGCGTAACAGTGGCTAGAAACACAGACAGTATAAAACACAACGGACATTTAAGTACATGTGGCCACACGAGTAGTAGTTTGCAGTGTTTGAACCATATGGACCCACTGCAGGAGGAATATATTTCTAAATCATCACAATCATCACAACAATTCATTCAGTTACAAACACACAGCACCGATTTTACATTTCAAGGGGAGTGTGGGAGAATGGGACTGAAATACAAATAGTGCAACTTTCAATAAATGTTTCAGAATTTTCATCGACAAAAAAGTGACAGCGTTCTAAAACATTCCACTTAGCTTAAGACAAAAACCTCTCCACAGTCTGTAGATCGGACCTGACTGTGGATGAAAACAGCAGTTGTATTTGTAATTCACAGAAACATCGCCCTGGTCGAGAACAGGAAAGGACAGATTCATTCAGTTTATTTGCAGCTCCGTGAAGACTAATGATACATAAATAACGTAAATCTTGTGTTTTACAACCTGAACGCCAATGCCCACGTCCACTATTTTTGGGAGAAAGATTTGATGAACAAGTCAGGATGTTCTCACCCACCGTTACATCTAATCTAAATAGTTTGTTTTTTCACGACGAACTACGACTGGAAGAAGCTCCTATAGTACGAACTGGATTAAATGCGTGTTTAAAAACCAGTCGTCTGAGTCTGTATTTCTTTCAGTAACTTTTTGCTTCATGCCAGTGTGATTGTTAGTGGGGATCTGCATCACTTTTGTATACATGTAGAGGTCATATATGGACAGCACATGCAGATCCGCTTTCATTCGTAATTCAGAGAAGACACTCCAACTGCAATAACTGCTGTTGTTGCATGTTATTGGTCAATAGTTGATAGTAGTATAATATAAAACAAAGACGTATAGTATAAAATATGATGATAATACTCCAGAATGACTCAGCAGCTAGAGCTCCGGTGGAAACGCTCAGTTAAGCTTAAAAACCTATATTTACTGCCAGGATTTATGGTGTTTTATCAAGCATTAGGGAGACGGACACAGCCATTTTATGGTCAGAGGGACCCTAAGCTCTTGCTCATCAGGAGTTATTGGGTGGACCTGTGCGGAATCCCTCAGCAGGTCTCCGTCAGCCTGGCTGAGAGGTTTCATGAGGACGCTGATGTGTCTCTGATCAGTCGACTCAACCTGACTGTTTCTTTTTAAAAAATTTTGCCTCAATTCCCTTCATAAAATTTGGATCTTTCTCTTCCCACTGAATTCAATCTTGGTCCTATTTTTGAGTTGTGTCATAATGATGGTACGTGTATGTGTATGTTTTCTCTATCTCTAGTTCAGCTAACCCCCATCTTCCACTTGCTTAGGGAGCTTACATAACAACAAATGACTGACATTTAGGTGCGCTTCCTGTAAAACTAATCATACCGTGTGTTCTCTGCAAACCTTGCAACCTGATGTGTTAAGAAATGTTGGCACATGAGTATTGACCCCGTCAGCACATCCAGCGCTCATGCTTGTCAAACTATGCAGCTGACATTCGTTCTTGGGTCAAACACTTTTCTACTGGTCTGGGTTTCTATGTTCCCAAATGTTTGTATTAAACAAGACAAATTGAGATGAATGCCAGTGAAAACCACTGGCCTTATGTGCTTGTGTGTGCATAGGTTGCTGCGTCTGTCTGTGTGTGTGTGTGTGTGTGTGTGTGTGTGTGTGTGTGTGTGTGTGTGTGTGTGTTGGGGGGGGGGCAGCTGGAATCCAGCACATCTGTTAGCTTGGCAGAGCTGGTCTTCATGTGTGGTGTCATGGAGTCGGAGTCTGACATTTGATTTTTCTTCTCCGGTTCTAAAGTGTCACCAGGTCTTATGTTTTAAAACCTCCATTTAGCTGTTTCATAGATGTGAGTCACTTTCATATTTGTATAAGTCAATTCTTTTCCAACTCCACCCACAGTGAGCTGAGCGCAGGCAGGTTAAAGGTCACTTTGGGGAATGAAGATAACAGAATTCAGTCGCTGTGCTGAACATCGTTCTCAGCAGCACCTACGTTTATAGATTGTTTACACAAAACTAACAATGACATCTGCAGCTAACACACACACACGCACACACACACACTTGATACTGAGCTTTGAGACCTCAGCTGATAGATCCACAGATTCCACAGATTGCGTGAAAAGTTTTCAAATGGATCTTGTCAAATGTGGAGTAACATCACCGCAACAGTGCCTATTAGCTGCAGCAGCTAACATTAGCTGTAGTGGTTAACATTAGCTGCAGTGGTTAACATTAGCTGCAGTGGTTAACATTAGCTGCAGTGTTTAACATTAGCTGTAGTGGTTAACATTAGCTGTAGCTTCTATGAGTTTGCTCAAACTTCAGCATGCTAACCAGCTGCTAACCTCCACAAACACTATGATGAGCTTCAGTAATCAAATGTTTTTACTCACATCATTCCAACGCTCAGTTTCACATCATTATGAGAAATCTTTTCTTCATTACATGATATTGTGAACAGCTCCTGCTTCAGCCAGGAATTAAATGTCCTGAAAATACTCGGCAGGTCGAAGCAAATCTCCCAAAATAAACTCTATCGATTTGTCTGCAAATGGCCCCATCTAGAACGCCGTTGTATTCTGTTCTGCAGCCAAGATGTGTTCAGAAGACCATCTGCTGCTTTGTGCAACAAACCCTGTTGATGCACAACAGCTTCAGAGAGTTAGATCCTCTGCACACGGACACACAGAGTGTGTTGTGTTACTACCTCCCTGTTGCCCTGAAACAGACGACACACACAATTTCATTTTTTTGCCAGAAAGAACACAATTGCAGCCGTCTGCCTGCTTGTTTCTTTTTCTACCAGTAAATGACACACAGCCGCAGCCACAGACCTGACCGTGAATCATGTTTGACAAAAATAACAAAACTTTTGACTGCTTGTCCCCTCAAAGCAGTTCAGGACCAAAGACCCTTAAATAATAAAAATGATTGAGGCCCGGTGTTCCACCTTTACCCACTTTCTTTTTGTCCCACAGTTGCTGCGGCTTGTGACGACATCGGAGAAGCGCTGGAGAGCCCGCTCACGTGGAGGTGGGGGTGGTTCGGATGGGTGGAGCTCAGAGGGTGAAGAGGGATTGCAGAGCGGCGACTGCGATGATGAGGACGAGTGCACCGGTGTGTCTGGGCTTGGGCCACCGCAGAGACGCAAACGGTTGCGCATCTTCACAGGTTAGATGCAGCTCAAACTGCATTCAGTCTGTGTGTGTGTGTGTGTTACTGCAAGTGGCCTTTATGAGACAGGTTGTGACAAAAGTTGGTCACAAGCCATGAAGTTGTTTCAGCCGTGAACCAAGTTTGAGCTATTTGCTGGAGAGTTTGGCTTCTTCCGCAGTGAGACACAGCAGTCTGGGAGCCGGCGGTGCAGCACAGACATGTTTACACCACTACTGTACATGTTGACACCACATGTTGGTTGACACGATGAGGCGGCAGACCTGAGACTTCCTCAGGTAGCCGCCCTGCCAGTGACCCGCTGACCTCTCGGCGGTCCGTTTCTCCCTGACAGCCGAACAAAGAACAAATGAACCTGCAAACTGTTCTGAGGAAGAGAAACCAAACAGTGGAGGAGCAGGAACAAGGGGCTTCGAAATGCAGACAGAAAGCCGGCGCAGCTGAGCAAACAGTGGGAGTAGTACTCCTGTTGGGGTTGTTGTGGCAGAGATCTAGGTTTGCTGGGCAGAGAGCGAACGCAGGAACCCGGGGTTAAAGCAGGAATCCTGCAAGGCCAACACTTCAAGCCGGCTCGGCCGTGAGAGTGTGATGCCCTCTTCTTCTCCAGTTCACAAGCTTCCATACATACTAATCACACTGTTTCTTTCTTGACAAGGTGGAACAATAAAGCTCCATAATGTCTGACCTCTGAATAAATCTTGATTGAATTTTCCCTCCTCTGTTCTGTGAGTTGGTGGAGATATGCTTTTTGTGCGTCTGGGGTTGTTTGTGTGTGTGTGGTGTTTGCAGACCTTGGAGAGTCCTGGCTCATTGGCAGACACACTGATAACTGCTGATAGCCAGCAGAACGCTGACCTCACATGGCCGCTCAGCCCATTTTGGTCAAACATGGGACTGGGGTTCAAAGGTCACCCTGCAGAGCATGAGGCCTAATGGGCTGGCTGTCTGAGCGCTGAGATGGAAGAGGCAGATCTGGTTTCACAAAGCCTGGAGCGCACATCACGCACCAGCTCACAGAAAAGGTGACGGACGCCGCAACAGCAAGGTGCCAAGCTCAGACCCTCAGCTGATGTTCATGAACGTGTGCAATGACTGATCTGTCCTCAGCAAAGATCCCATAATCTCTCTCTCTCACACATACACACACACACAATCTACAGACCAATCAGACCTCCTGCCACACATTCCCCGGCACATTCCAGGCTGGCAGAGCTATTCCAGGACAGGGACCCCCCACCCTGCCCCCGTTCCTCCACAGCCTGCCGAGCCGCCACTGACCTCTGGTGATGTGTCACTTGGTGCCACAATTTAATGTCACATGCGTCAGAATGAATGAATGAATCTGTGTCTTTAAATGTATATTTAAAAACATATTTCACATCGTGGCTGCTACTGAAGTGCTGTCCACCCTGTGGTCGCAGCAAATAGAATCAGTGAAATCCTCAAACAGCGTCAGTGATCACGTTGTGTGTCTGTGGTAGTTTAAACATCAAAAGTAATAATTATATGTGACAAGAAATGGATGAATGAAAGGGAAAGAGAAAAAGAATTAAAATAATACAGCGATGGGGCAGAAGGAGATGGAAGGGTGAACAGGACCAACAGCAAGAAATAAATATAATACAACACTGGAAAAAACAGCAGAAGTTAATTGATGAATATGTTGGCTGTGTGTGTGGGTGTGTGGGGTGTGTGTGCTTGCATGTGTGTCCGTGGGTGTACATCCCACCAGCAGTTATCCATGATGATGATAATGTGATTTTCCGTGCACACCTTCAAACTGTATGACCTCAGTGTGGAAACTTTCGGCCTCGGCCACAGCCAAGCAGCCCGTAGCACTGCCCGGTGTGTTTTCTCGCTGAGCTGACAGGCCTTCGCTGTGCATTGGACTTCGCCGTGCTCAGCAGGAGCACTGTGAAAAGAGCTCTTGTAATAATCCAGCGCTCAGACATTCGCTCATTTTAAGCAGCCCAGAGGAAGCCTGTTCTTTTGGCAGCTCTGGAGCGTTTTATCAGCACCTCAGGTTAGCAAAATACAAGGTAGAAATATTCTTGTAATGTGAAACATGCGGCTTAAGATGAGAGGCTCGGCCTGGTTCAGCTCTCAGCTCTGCCAGAAATATTGCTGTTGGAACAAAGAAAAAAGAATGAAGAAGGTGATGAAAGAATGTAGGGAGAGAACAGAATGATACAAAAACACCTTTGATAAATCCAAAGTTTGATACGTTGGGAAACCTAAACATTCTCCCCTGGATGTGGCTCGAATTAACCACCGTACATGCTGCCAGTTTAACCTGGCATGTTAATTAGCTGCAGCTGTGACCTCTGACCCCCGGCACCTGATAAGTGAGTCACACGGCGCCGTATTTCCCACATGTATTCATCAAAGACGCCATAACTGTCCACAAATATTGACTCGGGGTGCATCCAGTCTGTTTCCTCTTGGTTTGCAAAAGGTTAGCATGATACAGCATGTATACAGAATTTCAGTGTACAGCAGGTTAGCGTGTCACAGGTCTGTGTGCAGCACATTAGCATGCAGCATCTCAGCATGCTGCAGAATAGCCAGCTAAAAGTTAGGTTAGCATACCACAGGTTTGCATGCCACAAATTAGTGTGCTTAGGTTAGCATGCAGAAGGCTAGTGTACCAAAGGTTAGTGTGCTACAGGTTAGCATACCATAGGTGGTTAGCATGTCACAGGTTATTATGCTACAGGTTAACATGCAGCAGGCTAGCGTACCACAGGTTAGCTGCAGCAGGTGGTGTGAATGCATGAGGAGGGCAAAGGTGGTTGAGTGGAGGAGATGAGGCTGTGTCACAAACAGCCTCTGTAACGTCAGCCAATCATCATCCTCCTCCTCTTCCACACCCCTCATAGAAATAATGAAGCTTGCCACCATCTGTGTGTCCACAGGTGGATCGACCTGTCGATGGGGTGGGGGTGGGGGTGGGGGGTCAACAGGCTGATGAAGTCAGATTCTCACTGGATTTTTATTGGTATTCCACCATTGGTATTCCAAAGATAAAACCTTGAAATTAGCCCAAAGGCAGAAGGAAGTGCTCTGTGTTTAATGTCCACCCGGGTTCTGATCATCTGCAGTCGGGGGTGGTGGGGCACCATCATTTGATTCATTTTGTAGGCAGAGGCATTTCCCTATGTTTGTGTGTGCCTCTCAGAAAAGCGTTTATTTGCTCAAGAGCTTTATTTACATTCACTGGCACTTTGTGGACGTACTGAATTGATTCCAGGCCCATTCCTGGGTCATGTCCATCAGCTCCACCACAGTCCACAAACACTCTGCACACAGCGGGACTATTCTGGAGGCCCGCTGCTGAATGCCTGCTGTAGCACACAGCAGACATTTTGTGTGAATGTCTGAAAAACTGGGTTGGGGGTTCGGGTGATTTGCATCTTACACGATCCCCCTCTACTCTCACCTGCATTGACTAAATTCTCCCTCTATCCACACACTCAAGTCTTTTTCCTCTGGTCTGCTGCTGAGTTTCCTGCTACAGTCGTTCCTTAAATGAATGAAATGAGCGTGAACATCGCAGGTGTCCTGCTGTCGAGCTAAGACTCACCACTAGAAAGGCCTCAGGTGTCATGACGTGACTCCGAGAGAGCTGAGTGTTACGGTCAGACCAGACAAATTTAGGCTCCAGTGCTCATCTGTTCATCCGTGACTTGAATGCAGAGGAGAATTCTGCATGTTTGCTCGCAGGAAAATAAAAAAACACAATCTCAATCTGCCAGCTCCAACCGACAGAACGCTGTACCCAGGAAGGGAAAGGAAAGCAGATCTGTGTGGGATGGAAGCTTCCTCATTATTGGAAGATAAAGATAGTATTCAAAGAATGTGCTGCTCGTCTGACCAGCAGGTCCCCTTGGTCGGACTCACACTCTGACCCCCCCAGCTCAGCACATGGACACTCCTGCCTCTCTCACGCCAATAAGAACCACTATTGTCCCGACTCTCCAGAAAACAGCCATAACGGCACTCCGTGTCAACCTCTGACCCTCCGTCAACATGGAGCTACGAGCCGCTGAGGCTTACAGGCCGTCTCTGTGAGTGCCAGAGCTCCCCACCCTGAACGAGCCCCCTGCCCTCAGCACAGAATCAAGTCTTTGTACATTTGATTTGTTATGGTTTTTACCTCTTCACTTGCTCAAACTTTCCATTCTCACAGAAGCTCTGGGATCAAATGTATGCCTGTTTCAAGCTTTTATACTTGTTCTCCTCTTGTTCTTCTTGTTCTTATTCTTACTCCCTGTTCTTAGGTGTTACTGGAATCTAAACAAATGAAGAGTAAATCAAATTTTGAATGGCCAGCAGGTGCAACGCATTGGCCATCCACCTCCCTTCACTGAATAAAGTGTTGACTTAATGTAGACACACAATTTAAGACAATTACAGTGGGTGTATCTTCTTTCGGTTTCCATGCACGTTTGTACTTTCCCTTTTTAAACTTTCCAGAAGAGTCGTTTCTGTCCTCGGTCCACTCCGTTGTCACGTTTCCATGTCCTCCTCCTTTGCCCTCTGTGTGGGAGCGTCCCTCAGCTTGGAATAACAGTGAGTGTTGTGAAGGTTGGGAGGCCAGAGCCACTCAGAGAGCAGTGCTGGAGCAAAGGCCTGAGGCAGGGCCTCCTCTGGGCGTCCCATTTGTCTTGGCCCGACATTCCCAGTCTCCGAACGCCCCTGTGGTCAGCCTGTGGGTGTGGAGGCAGACACTCGCATTCCATGGACAGAAGCATCCTGCACCGCTCCCTGTGTCCTCAATCAGCAAAGTCTGAGGGACCTGGGAGGAGAAACAGAACATGGCCTTTGCACAACAATCAGCTTCTTATCTGCCCCCGTCCACCTGAAGACCTGGGCAGCAGCTGTGTGTTTGTCAAACAGCCACGCACGTATATCAGCTTTTTTATTTTACTTCCAAATGTGCTGAGTGCCACATCCAGAGTGAACAGTTTGCTCTATGCCGATGAGACAAGCGATAAAATATTAGCTTTGCTCAGGAACCATAACATGCTTTAGGCTGATGAATCTTCGTGAAAAGCGAGATCGAATTTGATCAGCTTAGGTGTGTTATGAGCTCAGAGTGTCTGCCAATGGAACAGCAATCTAAACCATCTCTCCCGTTTCATAAGAAGCACCTGTGTTTGGAGACTTAACATTCCACATACTTATCTAACCAAAAAAAGCTTTTGTGCATAGCACACATGTCCTGAATGTTCTGTACTGGACCATGTAGGTCCACATCGACTCCAGGGGTTAGAGTAATGTGTCAACTGGCTGCTGATGTTCACCCACACAGCCTCTGCTCCGTGGAGGAGATGTGTTTACTAAACGGGACAAATGAACTATTTCCTGTAATTTCCTCTGAGGTATAATCATCACCTGCAGTTGAGCTGTGCAGGAGAAGGTGGCTTTCCACTCACAGCTGCAATTTTTCTACATAGTTTGCTTGTTTTGACAACTGCAAACAGTAAACGTCAAGCCTTGGGGCACTGTGCACCGGCGAAAACTCCAGACCTTCCTCCACACAGACAGACAGAGACATTAACCACACAAACAGCATGTGTGTGTGTGTGTGTGTGTGTGTGTAGCTGCTCCAGCCACCACGTCAATGTCCTGGTCATGTGATGCAGATTCTTATAGTTCATCCCACTTGTCAGAATCAGACTCATTTGCTGTGTTTCAAATCCCATGCTTCCTTTAGTCAAGTTCTTTGTGGTACACTAAGCATAATACGTACTTATTTTGTGAAGCTAATTTCGTTTATTTCAACAGGATAGTACTGTCTCAAGTCAGGTGGTGCCATCATGCACATACTAGAAATGACGTATAAATTCCAATGTTCTTCTTCCACTACTTTCTTAAAGGTGAATTGCAACTGGCCTGTCTTGCCTCATTGACAGTGCATTTCCATTTCCATTTCCACTTGTGTTTTATTTTAATTAGGTGGGGTTTTGTGTTGTGTTGTCTCACAACATGAACGTTTTCTCAAGTCATTTCCGCTACGTCACTAAGATGGAGGACAATGAGGATGGAAAGTGTCCATCGATCCACACTAAACTTTTTGTCCGTTTGAGTGAACCAATTGAGTGCACGTAGTACCAGTACACTACATTTTCACATTTCTCATTCAGTGTGAACTAGCTAACTGAACTACTCAGTTTAAGTATGGAAGTACGAGATTTGAGACACACCCATTGTCTGAGCTGTGGACAGGAAGTTGTCCAATGGAGTGTCTTCCTGACCAGTGCTTGCGTACCTCTACTGTAACTTAGTATTTTGAATACATAAGTGCATTCACACTGAATGAGTATGTGAAAATGCAGTGTACTACGCACTCAACCGGTTCACTCAAATGGCCATAAAGTTAAATGTGGATTGATGGACACTTTCCATCCTCAGCGTCTTTTTGTGAGTCAGACACCAGCGACACCAGCGTTGGCCAATGCTAACGTTAGTTTGCTAGTTAGCAAACCGCGACACATTTTCAGTCATTGACGTTGTGGGGTACGTTTGGTGCTTGTGTGTGGTAAGTTGTCATCTTCACTGTACACTGTAGTGTAAGATGGGAGGTTGACGTGTTGGAAATATGCACAGAATGTGTCAGCTAGCGTAGTAAGTTTCATTTTCACGTCATTTCGGCACTGCTTCATCTGAGCGAGTACCCGGTCGAAATGGTCGCACTTCAAACAAGTGTACTAATGGAAGCAGGAATCCAAGATGGCGTCAGAAGCTGCCGTGTCTGTCAGTATGATGCATGAGTACATATGTGTTTTTCTCTGTGTTGGTACCATGTTTATTGAGTTCTGTATGACATATCTATAAAAAATGTGTGTTCTGTTGGTTTGCATCCACAGTCTTGTCAGGTTTGTGTTACTTGTAAGCAGGTTCACTGAAAATCCAGTTTGTTCATCTTCAAATGAGTAAAACTCTGCAGCGTCTTCAATTCCATGAATACGTAAACTGACAGAAATCAAACCAAACGTAACAAACAAAGTCTAACTTCAGCTCATCAGTAGCTCTGAAATGGAGATTCTGCAGTTTTCCTCATTTCAGGATTAACTAATGCAGCATTTTTATTAAACCTGTTCTCTGGAAGCAGCCCCAGAGTCCAATTTTTCATTGTTTGGATTTGTTTTTTTCAAAGAATCACAGCTCGGACTTGTGATGACATTAGCGGATCGTTCTACTTACAGTCCATTTCCAAGCTTTACAGTCCAGAATCCAAGATGGTGTCAGCAGCTCAGTGTCATGTGTCACTCTCTCTCAGGTCTTTTTTCATTTCACTGACTTGTACACACACACAACACAAACACAACTGTTTGATTTAGTGTCGTTGTTACATGTAATTGTATGTGACACCACGCTGTGCTGTTCCACAGTGACAACTAAAACAAGAATGGAGTGAATGGCTGACACTGGAACTCACCCGGAAATTACGTTAGTGTAAGTTACGAAGCACTGCTAGTGGAACGCCCCATTAGCTCAGTGGGCGGGCTGTTGACCTCTCGCTGGGGTCGGGACTCAAGCCCACAATAAAGCCAACAGCCGTACGCAAGTGAGGTGGTGTCCTCTGAGGAGAGATGGTCTTAAAATGGAGGGTTTGGAACGGACTGGCAGGAAGAGGCTGCTGCTCCACCCGCAGCGGTCACACAAATCACGCGGGGGATTGTGACTCTATTTATAGACAGGCGTTATCCATCTATAGGGCTAATTGTCCACCGCCCTGACTCCTCCCTGCTCGGCCCCAACAGGAGAGAGAGAATGATCTGTGTGTGTGTGTGTGTGTGTGTGTTTCTCCCTCTTTTACTCTCACTATGTCTGTACTTTGTGACATAAACACTGGCACAGGCACAGGTGTTCATCACTTATTATACCAGGATATTATTAGCCACCACTACACTCCTTGTAGATTTAACTTTGTGTAGCATCCTGTCCCTGTTGTTTTTAAAGACAACAGAACAAGGCTCCTCTGTGATACTGCTCATGTCCAAGTGGGAAGAAAAATTCTGTTTTTTTTTTTTTTTTGGGAGGGATTTTTTTTCACAGCCTCAGATTTCTTTCATGGTACTCTGTGTGTAACATTGTTGTCACCTCCACAATACTTCTCCACTTTCCCTTTTGCTTTTTCACAAACACACACAAACACACACACACACACCCTACTCCATCATTTGCCACGGACAAATGTAGCTGCCCCCCGCCCTCCCTCTGATACTCAGTGTATATAAAAGCTGTATCGAATTGCACCTTGAGCTTAATTGGCTGGGCACTTCAGTGCACTGCTGTTGACAGTGACAAATCGTTCTTTCAGAGCCCCAGAAGCCCCAGTCTGCCCACCAACATGTCAGAGGACACAGGAGGAGAAAAAAGAGCCAATTGTCCCGCTGGCCGTCGTTCAAACCATGTCGTAATTACAAAGACATTCGTAGGAGATGCAGTTTGGAGGAGAGGAGGTTTATTTATTTGACTCCTTCGCCTGTTTTAGATGGAGCCAGAGAACAGACACACACACACACACACACAGTGAAGTATAGCAGGGCGATGATTCCAGACTACTGCCTCTGATCTCACAGTGGAAACGATCAGCTGCTTCCTCCCACTGGACCGACCCTGGTGGAGACACAGATCAGATGGGACAGCTCATTCATTGTACACATACCTTTTATTTCATAGGTGTGTGTGTGTGTGTGCTGCCTCACCTCATAGCTGAACATTCTTAACCACAGGGCGCCGTTTTACAACACACACGCACTCACACTCACAGAGGCTCTGCTCAGCGTCAGGAAAACAGCTGTAGCAGAGTAGCAGGTGACCCTGAGTCATCACAACAGAGAGCAGATGGAGGGAACGACGGGACAAATGCACAGTAACAAAGCAGATTCATCCCTCATCCAACTCTGTTCCAGTCATTCTGCTCACAGATATGTAACAAAGACCCAGGATGAGCTCATCTTATCTTATCTTGTAACTGTACTTGGAGGAACTGTAAATTGTCAAGAGTCTGTGGTTTAAAGTTCTTGAAATGAAGTTCTATTAAAGTGTAGACATAAATCATAGGATGCTCTGGAGACAGGAGCTCCGGCAGCTGTCTGTGGTTTCTATCCTTCCTTTTTGGCATCTCACCACTTTAATTCACTTTTCAACACTCGCTTGAGTTGAACATATCAGCGATGCAGCGTCTGTGACATCTGGTTCCATGAGCAGGTTGAGCTTCCCCGTCCTCCAGTGGAACAGTGTTTTCACAGCTGGGTGAAACATAATGCAGCAGGAGAACAGACATACCACATGTGTTTTTCAGCGTTAGTGACAATGTTTTTTCTAATTGTCTCCATCCTTTTTCCTGCTTCTCTCATATTTTTCATTCTTTCTCCTCGCTGTCCCCATCCATCTCCTGTGTCTCCATTACGTCTCTCCCACTTCCAGACCTTGAGAATAACATGGCAATGGACGACTTCACCTTCCAGGAGCAGCTGTTGACCCCCCGGCTGGTCACAGCTGGAGTCGGGGGAGCGTCCTCACCTGCAGCACCGCTGTGGAAGAACAAGCTGGTTCCAATGTTCTCCGTGACGCTCACTGTCCTCCTCTGTCACCACTGACCGTCTGCCTTGTCAGTCACATCACAACGGGCCTGAAGGACACGACAAACTCTGCCTCCATGGCCGGTGAACATCAGGTGGAGCGTAAACAACAGACAAAAGTCTCCTAACATGTCTCAACCAGAATCTGTTTTGTTTGAATCAAAAACGGTTGGTTGTTCTCAACAAACCCAGTAAAGCACAGCTGTAAATAACAAACGTCTGGTCCACTCTCACGCCGGTTCTTCAGGGAAGCAAATATCTAGTGAAACCTTTGACTTACAAACTGCTTCATCTGTTGACCTGCTGGTGAGGAGACGCTCTGACCTGTTTGAAAGCATTTTCTGTCTGCGTTCACTCTGCAGGGACACGATGGAGGCAGATGCTGATGACTGATCCACAGCAGCGACCGAGGAAATTACTACTATTACTGCTAATGATAATAATAATGCACTGTACATTCTCTCTCTTTTCTTTCCATCATTGTTCGTGTGGTGATAGCTCAACTACAGACTGTTTCGAATGCTTTCACTCTTTGATAAAAAGGGGATCAAGTCCCCAGATGCACTTGTACATATGTGTTCTTCCCCGTGTTGGTGCCATGTTTACTAAATTCTGTTCAGTTTTGTTTAAGCAGGAAATGAGGTTTGTGGATCAGCGTACTGGACTGAGAGCTGTGACTCTCATGTTCTTTGAGAATGGATATAAATATGTATAAAACTGTGTGTTTTGTTGGTTTGCATCTGCGGACGTTCTCTGCGGCAGGTCTGTGTTATTTATTTGTCGTTGCTTATTAAAGCAGGATTCCATTTTTTCATTGTTTGGATGTGTTTGGTTTCAAAGAATCACTGTCAATGTGACAACATTAGGAGCGGATTTGAGTCGAGCTGTGGACAGGAAGTATTAAAATGGTATGTCCTCCTAACCAGGAAAATCCTACTCAGACTTCGGTCAGTTCAGAATCCAAGATGGCGACAGCAGCTCAATATAAACTGATCAAAGTGTTTCTGTAACACTGAGTCTTTGTTCATTTTAATGACTCTACACGCACATGTTGGATTTGTTGTCAGTAGATGTTGGTACACCGGAGTTGGACATGAAATTTCAAAATGTGTTGTTACACATAGAACAACAACATATTGTTTTTGACCTGCTATGATGAAACTAAAGCAAACAACTCTGTTTTACCTGGATTGCCCACTCATATGTCACAGACGAGCCTGCATCTGATTTTTACATGACAGAACCTCAGTCTTCATGTCCATGTTTCCTGATGGGAACCTGCAGCGTCTCAGTATGATGATGTATACATTTTCCAGCAGACTTTGTTCGTGCTCCTCCGCCATCGGTCACTCTCATTCTCTCACCTGCTCATCGAACCACTTTGCTTCACAAACTGTTTTCATATTCACGTCAGTGAAAGCAGCCCTGAGCGTACTGTGTGAGGAGAAAGACCCATCGGGTCAGGAATAAGTCAGATGATCCATATTCATGAATTTTTGAATTAATGGGGGGAAAGGAAAGGGCTTTTTTGTTTTTTTAAATCCAATCCATGCATTTTCTATTCTTTGTTATGATCACTGTTCAAACAATGATACTTAATTGTTTTACTTTGTAATCCTAATGTAAACTAGAAAATCACTCGTAGAGCTCCTCAGTGCAGCTCATTTCCACCCATTTTATCATCCTCCATTCATTTGATCTCCTCTAATAAATTTATTGGTCATCAAACATTCCTTTGTCACTATTATTCAAATCATTAGCAACCTTATAAAACAAATCTAAGGCTTTACTTTTTATTTCAATAGTAAAACCAAAAACAAACCTCAGTTCCTGGGTGGGCTCCAACCCCCAACCTTTGGGTTAACAGACAGACACGCTAACCGCTGTTCCACAGAGAAAGTCCACTGCTGCTATTGTGGAGTTCCAGACACAGATGCTGAAAATGTCCCCATCTGACAATGAGGAAGAATCCTTCAACAGACACTACCAACATTTAATCATCTGTTCCTGGTCTATTAGCATCACTTCTGTTCAAATCTGTTATGTATGTATATATGTATGTATGTATGTGTGTGTGTGTGTGTGTGTGTGTGTGTGTGTGTGTGTGTGTGTGTGTGTGTGTGTGTGTGTGTGTGTGTGTGTGTGTGTGTGTGTATATATATATATATATATATATATATATATATATATATATATATATATATATATATATATATATATATATATATATATATACACACAGTACAG
>CAAKHB010003934.1:11619-26165 GCA_901007665.1 Aeoliscus strigatus
GGGGGGGGGGGGGGGGGGGGGGGGGGGGGGGGGGGGGGGGGGGTTAGACAGAAGGCACCGCACTGTGGGATTAAAGGTTGCAGCAAGGCCACACTTAGTACTTACTGAAAACTGAGCCAGATTTATTAAAGTTTGGGCCAAGTTTTTCTGAATCGGAAAACAGGAGGAAGAACAGAACAAAGAAAAATAGGAAGTCAGAGATAAAGGATAAGTAAAGAAGAAAATGAAGTAGGGTTGGTCTGCACAGCTGCTGTGTGTGTGCGCCCAAAAATACACAAAGGCTACTTCTTTTATACAGAACGTAACAAGAAATGTGATGGATTCATCAATACTCAAAAAACAACGAGTGTGTCGGGGTTTTTTTTTTTTTTCAATCTGCCTGTGAAGAATCAGACCTCGTTCAGGTTGGTTCACCTGCAAACTGTCTGTCAGACGTCCCCCGGCCTCCAAACTTGGTCACGAGCTTCCCATTTGATTGAAAGATGAAGACACAGCAGGCTTTGTTATCCACGGTGATGATGTGTCCGTTTTTGTCCACGGCCACGCCCTTAGGGCCCATCAGTCGCCCGGCACCGATCTTATTCTGTTGAGGGAGAAGACTCAATGAAAAACACATTCATGGAAAATAAACTGTGGCTCCCCGTCTTTATCCATTTGGAAGAGATGAGAGACATCCCAAATGATTCAACTTAATGATTAAATAAATGATTTATCTACGGAACCACATTGCATTCAGCAAATAAAAAAAAAGACACCTTATCTCGTAATTATCAATCCGATTCAATCCGATTTATTTATATAGCCCCTTTAAATTAAATTTAAACAAATAAACTCAAAGCCATAACAGTCTGACAGTCCGAGAAAAATAATGAAAATAAAATTTAAAAATACAGAAAAATATAAAAACACTTAGAATAAAATAACACTAAGAGAGACAGAAAGAAATAAAATAGAAAACTATAAACCTGTAGAATAAAATAAAATAATTACGATATCCTTATCATGTCATTATGGGACAAGAGGTGGTAATTAGAGATAAGGTGTCCGTCTGTCCGTCTGTCCGTTTCTCAGTTCTCACCTTAAACTTGCCATCAGAGGAGAAGATGCTGACCCATCGATTGTCGTAATCAGCTACCACAATGTCACCGTTCAAGTCAACAGTGACGCCCGTTGGTCTCTGCAGCTGCCCGGGTGACCGACCTCTGACCCCAAAGCGCATCTTGAACTGGCCATCATTGGAGAAAATCTGTAGACGGAGTCTTCAGTACGTTTCTAATGACGCATGAAGTTTCCGTCCTCCGTGACGCGAATGCCGTCTCACCTGTATGCACTGGTTGTTGCTGTCAGCCACCACCACCCTGCCGTTACTAGAAGCTGAGATTCCCTGCAGATTGGTGAACTCTCCTTTCTCTCTCCCCCGGGAACCTGACGGATAATTACTGTCAGCAAACGGGCTGTTTTAAACACAATGTCGAATCACCCGTGTGGGAGTGTCGCTCCATAACGATTAAAGACAGAACAAATCTGTTCACACTAGACTGAAGTTCATGTCTTTATCTTCATTCATCCCCTTCATTCATACAGTGCCTGAAAATCCACAGGCACCATCATCTTTCCCGTTGTGGATCATAGGATCCAGAATTTTTTTCAGGATCAGTGAATGGATCCTGTATTTTTTTTCCTGAGCAATCTGACGGTTTGTTGTGGAGTTACTCTGAAGATGTCCCTGTCTCACAAAGAGTAAGAATCCTTCAACTGATTCCTGGATCCAGTTGGTTCCAGAACACTACCAACATTTAATCATCTGGTCCTGGTCCATCAGCGGCATCTCCTGAACATTTCATTAAAACTTTTCAAGTTATTTTCCTAACAGACAGAAAGACAAACGCCAGCACCAACAGAACCTCCTTGAAACTTGTACATCTGTATTTTCTGGATACTCATCCCCGGATGGATCTCCAGTCTCACCCACTCTGTAGATCAGCTCATCCTCAATGGGGTTCTCCTTCTTCTTGGTGGTGCTGTACATACTGGAAGGCCGTCTCACTGCTTTCTGCCGTATGTGCCCCCCCGTCCCACTGGGAGACTTCACTCTCCTCTTGGCGTCATCTGGAGACTGTGGCACATCTGAAGGCTTGATGGCCCGCAGGCGGAAGGGGCTGCCCCGTATCGGCTGGCCGTACAGCAAGAGAGCAAACGCGTACTCTCCCTCAGAGCGTAACGTGTAGCCCACCTCGTACGTCCCGTTCTTATTGTCCGTTATGTCTGTCTCTGCCGCCCGGCTCCCATCGGCAGACGTGATCTCTGCTTTTAAAACGGCATTTCCGGTCCGCACCAACTCCCCGTCCTGCAGAGAAAAGTCAGGGATTCTCATTTTACTTTGACCAAAGTCAAAGACAGTAAGAGGCTGATCATTCCAAGCCGGTACTTTGTCTTTGGTGGTCACAGTAATGGTGTGGTGCTGCCCAGTCGCTGCGTGCCGCAGCCCCTCGCCCGTCGCCACGGAGGTGTGAGCCACTGCTGCTGTGGTGAGGAGAAAACCCAGGTTCTGGATGGATCGTCGCAGACCTTCGGTCTCCACCTGGACAGGAGATTTGGAACCCTCTGTTGCTCAAAGCAGAGATATAAACGATACAGAAGGTCGGCGACATGGACGGCAGCCACTACCTGACAGTCCAGGTGTGCGTTCTGGTGAGGTCTCTCTGGGAAGTCATGTCTCGCCAAGGCTGTCACCCGCTCACTCATCTGCTTCTGAACCAGCAGCACCTGCCGGATACACGTCAGGCATCCTGAGAGTCGCTGGCTTTGACTTGTTTCTCAGTCCGACGCGCTCATCAGACTACTGATTCCGGCATGTGAGTGTCACAATTTGCCGACCCACCTCTGTAGCACTGCCGTGGCTGAGAGCTTGCTCGGTAAAACTGCAGCTGCTTTGGATGTGTTCTTTCCCCTGGAGGAGAGAGGAAAGCTGGGCCTGCAGGACCTGATCACCAGTGGGAAAGGAGGCCGCAGGTTAGGGAATGGGGACATGGTGATTGGCACTTGACCCCCCCTCCCTTCACACAAACCAAATCTACTTTCCACAACGAGGGCATGAAGCTTATGGAAAAGGGGGAGGCCGAAGCTCATGGTCATGTTGCCTTTTTACAAAAGATCTTCAGCAAAGAAACTACACATTCAGCATTTTTACAAATTCATAATTTCTCTTCGTCATAGCCGATTTCATTTTTCAACTTACCCACCTATTACTTATTCATTATGAATGTAGCTGTATGTTCTGCACATTTGCATTTGTATGTGCATCGGTATGTATTTGTCTGTCCGACATGAGCTGGGATTTGTTCACTTACCGGTGGTCAAAATAAACCAATTCATTGGTCAAATCAAACGACACATCGTCCATGAACAGAAACCCTCAGTTCATACCGTTCATATCGATGTCGGCGAGTGCGTCTGGTTATAAAACGAGGCCGTTAAAGACACAAACCTTCTGCTTGGCACCACAGATGTTCTCCAGGTCTGTGATGAGGGCCGTCTTGCGCAGATGCAGAACCCGTTCCAGTTCCTCAAACGTGTTGGTTATCTCTGCTACTGCTTCGTTCTTCCTTTCATTCAGCTGCCGAGAGATCTCGCTCACCAGCTCGATGGCTGCGGTTAACTGAGGAAGCCTGAAACACGACACAGAAGGAAACGGAACAACTTGTTGACCCAAAAACAGCAAAAACGACTCCATCCAAACCACTCCAAGTCAAACCACATGGCTGCTGCTGTACTCAGCTGGATGTCGGCACCGAGATGACGGATGTCGTGTTTGGACCAGATGTGAGCGTGAACGTGTCACACCTGCTGTGTATGGCGTCCAGCTGTGTCTTCAGCGCAGCTTTGTGCTGCTCCACAACGTCGCGCAGAGGAACAGTCACGTGCTCCCGGTGCTCGCCCTCGGTACAGTCCAGACACATGGCTGTCTCACACGACTCGCAGTAGAACTCCATCACCTGCAGAGGGAGACGGGGTGAACGAAAAGCATGTTCACGTTTTCAGTTGGTGCAGAAGTTGGAGCGATGCGTTAGTGAAGGTCCCACCTTTCCCTCGTGATTTGGGCAGCAGAGGGGTTTCCCTGCAGCCGCAGCACTGACGGACTCCAGGACGCTGCAGGCCTCCGGTCGCGAGCACTCTGGGTCTCGTTGAAGGACCTGGACAAGATGGATGTTGGAACAGTGGGTTTGACCACATGTCCAAGGCAGGACGGCTCTGACTGAGGCAAACTATTAGACTGGTCTCCGTCCTTCTTAAAAAAGACCTTGTTGTCAGGTCTTGTTTGTGTCCTGATGCTATTGTGCTGATTGTCAAAGTTCAGATCTGTAAAGCATTTCATCAGGAATGTAATTGCTAAAGCAGTTGCAAGAAAGACTCTGTCTCCCTTCGGCACACACTTACATCACATCCCCTCCTGGACACTTACAGATCCCACATTCGAAACCTGTTAACTTTATTTTCATTTCATTAAAGACACAAACACACATTCTTGTTCTTACTTTGTATCTTCCACCAGTACAAGCTTTAAGTCTTTGCTTGATATAAACCGATACACAGTGGATTGTCTAATGCTGCACTACCAAAATATCACCACCAGATGGTGCCTCCGGGCAGCTGGACCATGCTGGGAGGACAGTTGCTGCCTGGCTGCTGCTGCTACCGCAAACATTCACTGGTTTGTCAGAAAATATAGAAAATCTGGTGGAAAATCTGATTTGTTTTGGATATTTTATCTAACCAGTTGATATACATCTAACTGCAGAGTTTGTCGCCACATATCTTTACCAAAAATATAGTTAACGGAAGTCTAGAACCTCGATCCACATCTTGTCCTCGTCCAATCACACTGAGGAAAAAGCGACAGAGTGCAGGAACACTATAGCCATGATGTCATTCACGTCAGTCAATTGATTGATTTGATGCACCACTCTAATCTGTTTAAAATGGTTTTAAGAGCCAAACCTCCATAAGATTGGTGATGAAAAAGTTGTTTTGTAGGGCACAAACTCCTTTCTCTGGCAGGATGGATGTTTGCCGACACACTGGACACGAGAGAGTCAGGGACTCTGGGGGAATGTAGTTCTGGAGACAACTGGAGGGAAGGAATCAAGAACAAAAAAAAGGAAATAGTCACATTCCGTTCATCTCGACAACAGCCAGAGAAAGGAAGAGGGACATGAGAGAGGGTTGTGGCACACAAGTGGCTAATCGTGCCCCTGTCTCAACAAATAAATGGAACGCGTGAAGACAAAGAACCGACCCACGGCCAGGAGGAGAGTCACAAAACTCCCTGGCAAAGCCGTCAGCGAAGCAAAGAGTGACACCAGTTTGGAGATGAGTCAAAGTGAGTGCGGACATGTTTGACAGGATGGTGCATGCGCCTGTGTGCGTGCAGGCATTCAGCGCTCCCACAGCCCTGAGAAGCTGACATTAGACACCTTCTAGCAATCCCAGTCAGGAAAATTCAGCTGCAATATGCAGATGACGCCTGCGGCCCAGCTCGTGATGGTGTGTCTGACATCACGAAACTGATAGCGAACGGCACCAGAAACCAGAGGTCAATGTGGCGGTTCAGTCTCTGTCGTACACAAGGTTGTCTCCGGGCTGCACGCTTACGGCAGCCTGTTTGATTAACGATGAACCACCGCTGGCACCAACCCAGCCTCTTCTGTCGCTGTAAACTGCTGCTGCGAGCTTGAGAGCTTTTACATAATTCTCCAGCGACCGCTCTGTCCACATCTGATTATTCATTCACGTCTAGAATCCATTTCTGCTGCTGGGTCGGACACGTCGCAAAGACGCAAAGGCTTCGTCTTCATCTAGGTGACTTTACTTCCACTTGGCAGGGCACCCTTTAATACCCGAACTGACGTAACACTCGTCCTAATCCTACACAACGAACACGTGCAAAACTCAAGATCAGGAACTATAATTGGAACACTAAAAACTCTTTCCCCACATTATTTCAGTAATGTCCTCACTACATTACAATCTCAGAGACATTAAAAACTACATAAACCAGAAGGGGACGGTGGTGCAGTGGTTAGCACTGTCCGTTCATCGCAACAAGGTCCCCCGTTCAATTCCTGGCCTGGGATCTTTCTGTGTGGAGTTTTCATGCTCTCCCTGTGTCTGTGTGGATCCTCTCCAGGTACCCCGGCTTCCTTCGCGACCGTCCAACCGGCGCAAACGGGAAATGATGTTGATCGATGAAACAGAAGGACCTGTAGCATGTAATCACTTTTGAGAAGCAACAAATTGAGAGATGTCAATCCGAGCACACGAGGGGACATACGTGTCTATGACACAATACACAAAGTGAGTAGGCCCTGCAGGGGGGGCTCCTGATTTCTCTAAAGACTAAAACCGCATTGACCCCATCCAGCACTGAAACATCTGCCTGGCAACATCACGTATAGCTCCAGACAAAAATCTGTTCACCTCAGCGGGACTCCAGCTCACATGCCACACAGTTAAACCAGGGATTAAGCTCACAGCCCATCGGGCAAATGCCCCTCACCGTGCTTGGGAAAAGGGTTTTAGCTGATTCTTTTGGATGTCCGAAACCACAATATAAATATTTGTTTGATCATAGGTTTAGACGTAAATGAATTTGGAACATAAGCCTGGTTTTCCTTCGTACCTAGCAACACAGACTTTACTTAGCATTCTCCCAGCATGACCCACCAGCTTTCCCAGCAGTGTGGCTGAACACGAGAAGGCCTCAGTAAACATCGCTGGAGGGGGGAACAGTATTTTGAGACATTGTAATTGTGTCTTTGAACAACGGGCACTTTCTGCCCCTGATGCTGAGGAATGCACTTACCCTTCATAGGGAGCTTACTGAAGTACTTGGAAATTCAAAATTTTCCCCCCAGAGAGTTATTATTACAAGACTTGTCTAATGTGTCTAATAAATGTCTAATTTTGGTTTGAAATCAAAGTCAGTGACGTCATGGCTCCTTTCCACTTTCAGGTAAAACAGAAAAATCCAGATAGTTCCGTTCATAAACATTGATATACATCTAGTATAATAATTAAACAAGTATACTTGTAATGGTTTCTGGTCCTATAACGAATGAAACCAGCAGCCAGAGCAGATGGTGCGTTAGGAAAGGAGCAGAGTGGCGTGTGTCAGGTGTAGCTTGAGGGTAGTGACGGTCATTAGGAATCTGGGCAATCGCCACTGAAGTGAGAGTGTACTGGGGTGGTTACCTCTCACAGAAGGTGTGCAGACAGGGCAGGACCTTGGGGTTGCGGTAGTGATCCAGACAGATGCTGCACACCAGAAACTGCTTGTCTATCTGGCGCACCACAGGGCTGGTGCTCCCGGGCTCACGCTTCGCCATGGCAGAGGACATTCAAAGCGAAGGGCGATGACAGCAGTTAACCTGCAGAGGGAAGATGGTGTCAGTCTGTTTAAAGGTTTACTAATCCAACTTTTTAGACCATGTTTCTGTTTCAGGGCTGCTAAGCCAGCGTCCCACAGGACGTACCAGGAACTGACGCTAACAAAGCTCCCTAATTCCTTGATTAGCACAAAAATGTCTTCATTGTTGCGGTGTTATTTCTAGGTTAATACCAGTGAATGAGAAGTGTGTGAAAGCGAGACGTTCAGCAGGATTGAGTGCACAGAGAGAGGAAAAGTAGTACGACGGCAAAGGAAGTGAAAGAACCTTTAACAATGAAACACCAGCGGTAACTCTGGGGAGTACCGTAATTACGTATATCTTAATCTTAATATATATGTGTATACTGACACTTGTAATAATTGAAACATAACTGATATTGATACATTCACGCTAGAATACTTTGGTGTCAGAAAACTTGAACGGTTAATGAAAGTTGAGAATTTGCACACCCAAGTTGCTGTCATTACGGTAATGACTCACCGGCTACAGGCAAAAGAGCGGTCGAGATTACCGTAATAACAGCAACATCTCGACTTTCAGGATCTGATCGATGTTTTCTCCTTCTCCCAGCTCCTTCTTCACACCAGGTAGGGGAACTGTGTGACACTTGTACGCTTTCAATAGTTGTGTGATCACAGTACTCCAACATAGACACACTGATAATGAACATGTGACAATTCTCTGGACAGACATTTTCATCTCACACAGCCTCATCTATAATAGAAATACGGCTACTAGCTGTGAATACTCTGCCTAGCAACACAAACCAGTGCTCTCCCCAGCTTGGCCCACTTTCACGTGAACCAGTGCAAGCCCGACACATATGGTATAATGATCACAACAGTATGTCCAGGATGCTTCCAGAGCATGTTCTCATAGCTCTTCTATGAAAAGGGAGGATCCCATCATCGGGGGGCCAAAACATGCAGTACATGTGGTATGTGACAACTGCTTCACCTGACCTGACCTGAGGCTGGGGAATGGCACCGTTGATAAACACTGTGTTACTATTTATATCGGCGGCTTCGGCGACATGGTCCAGCCCCGTTTCCACAGTAGGTCAACACATGTATTATTCATGCTGCAGACATGCTTACGTAAATGCTGGCAGGAGAGAGCGGCAGCGTGCGTCCGTCTGGCCTTTGGATATATTTATGACCGTTACACATTCGATGACAAGGACACAAACACACTGATAATCATCACCCCCCCACCCCCACCCCCCACCGCATCCCTCACCCCAGACTCTACCCTGTCTGCACATCTGTCACTGCTGGATCTGATAGAACACTCAATCCCTTATATCCCAGCTGCTCATGTTCTATTGTTGCCTGCAGCCCGCTGACACACGCACATATCAGCACCAGGCCGTATCTCTCCAGTGTTGCAAGTAGGATCCAAATGACACACATTCCTTTGACGGGAAGGGCAAAGGTCACATCAGCCATAAAAGAGGCATGTCACATCCACACTGTTGTCTGGGATAAGCATTGCTGCTGGCGGACATGATTGGCGATAAGTCGTTTATGTTGTGTATAATTCTCAGCAAGCATTGTTAACAGTAATCCTGTTCCAGTCTCTCAATGAAACGTGGGATTAAAAGGGGATCAGCTACAGGATGTTGTGGCACTGCAAAAGACTTTTTGCCTCTTCTTACACCTCCACTCAACAGAATTCACCGGATGCCGTTGCATCTCCTTCTTAAGGAGGCGGGGGAACTTTGGGACGGACATTTACAGATGCAGCACCGAGAGTCGAACAGGTGGGGTCTGGTGGCCGCTCTCCGAAAAAATAACCGAGGTCAGCGTGAGTCATTGTCATACAGAATATTTAGCATCTGATTACCAAAGGACGCAGCCCCCCATCCACTGGAGCTTTTCATCTGGCACTATCCCCATCAAACCTAAACATAATATTGTGTGTGTGTGTGTGTGTGTGTGTGGGGGGGGTCTGCGTGAAGCTGACCTTGAAGCACACACACTGATCTTCATTCTGTAACGATGCCCTGATAAATTTAGACACGTCTTAATGGGCAGACGAGGAAGCAATGACAGACACACTAAAATAAGGCCAGGGGTCTGAGGACTGCTGGAGACAGAGGAGGCTGACCTTTTTCTAAAAGATGTCATTTCAAGGCGTACAGTTACGGTCAAATTTATCGGCCCCCCTTAAAAACTTAACAAATGAGTCATCAAATTGTTTGAGTTCAGAAAATCAATAAAAAATGTTCATTTGACCTCATGCAGATGTCTTTGTTTTATAAACACTTCAAGCGATGGCGCATGTCACTGGAAGGGTACGGGTGTTATTTGAGAGGGAGATAATCATTTTCACCTTAACTGTACTTCCATCCAGTGGACTGAGGGGTGACATATCCCCGTGTAGAATTTACCCAGAGAAATGACAAACGAATCATCTGTGTGTTGTCTCTCAACGTCTTTGAGTTTATGTGTCGAATGCTCCAGCATTAGCAGCTTCACGGAATCATACGATTCACACTCGGGCCACCGACCGACATGCGTGAGAGTCCGCCGTCAGTCGCAAACAGTCACACATGCATTCCGCAGACTGCGTTTGGTCACGGTTGCAACTTTACTTATGCCTCTTTAAACCCCTACGCAGGCGTTAAAGTAACCATGACCAGCTATCTGAGAGGCTTGGCTCCGGGTGCAGGAAAGTGAGAATATGAGCTCAGCGGCAGCAGTGGAGCTGCTTCAAACATTACGCATGAGACAATCCAACTAACACTGTCAACATGAATGTTTACATGTCATAATAAGTGGAAGTTATTACCTGCAAAGTGTGTGTGTGTGTGTGTCTGCACCACAAGTTAACGGACTTGGAGTCAAAACACAAAGCATTGATTCATCGCAGGCTCGAGTGACTACGAAAGAACGTTTTCTTTGTCTCACTCGGCCTGAAGCCTCTGTTGTCGCTTGGCTCGACAATGCAATCCACAGCTCATGTGTGCCTCTGACGACGTGCACGTGGGAACCGAGTCCGACAAGAGAGGGACCGTCGGCAGGCTGAAGTCAGGAGAGGAAATGAAATGTTGTCTTCACAGTTCTGTAAAACTATGTAGTGAGGTGCGCAAACAGTTTACGTGCACCTGCACAGCTCCAGTCTATGTGTGTTGACAGCTCAAGCGAACACACGCCCCTCGGCCAAAGCAGCTGAACCGACGCCGTAACTTCATACGGGCACACATGCATGTGCACGTGGACAGGCGTGCACCGACACACAGAGGTGGCAGAAAGACGACCTACTGTCAGCGGCGGGGGGGAGATCAGTCGACAAGGCTCCATGGCAACTTTAATCATTCAAGAATCAGCACGGCTCGCACGCTCACGCCCACTTCTCTACCTCCCTCACTTCCTTTTCCCTTTTCCTCGTCTTGTTTTTTCCCCTCTCACATGCGCCACACACAGGAACACCGAGAAAGGCTGAACAGGGATGACAACAGAGGGTGGGAGTGAAAGTTGAAAGTCCCTCCTACTGTCAGGGCCTTTAACCAGCATGAGCTGACTCCACACCGTCCTGCTGCCGCTCTCTGATTGGCCGGCAAGCTGAGACTAGCGGGGACGAGCGATTGCATCATGGTCCAACAATTCATGCAAGGCCAGAGGGAGCGAGAGGCAGAGATTGAAACAGACAGGAAGAAGAAAAATCTAACCAACCGTCAGTGGAGGAGATGACAACGAGGGAACATACTTCACATTGTGCTGCCATGATTGAAGAGCAGTCGAAGATTTGAAGCACGTTCGGGCCCGATTGTCAGGAGGAGATGATCTTTGGATTTCATTTGGATCAGTCCTGGAGGAATACGTCACTCCCGTACAGGGTTGGCAAAGCAAACTGTTACATAATCTATGAGATCACCTTTGAAAATGAAAACTTTGAACATATGCCTCGTCTTCCACACTCACAATATCAAATTACACATATGCCGCGATTAAGAAAATCCCATTTAATGCTGAAAAGGGGATTATCAGACGGAACTGTAGGTAAAATATCTTGTCACAGGATGCATTTTCACCCAATCCCTTCAACGTCACGTCCTCGTGAAGTGGTCCATCTGGACCCAGAGGTGAAAATTCTCTGTCAAAAACATCCAGTTAGAGTTAATCTGTGCGGATTGAGTCCATCTCACTTCCAGCTCTGCTTCCTCCACACCCACGCGCACCTTTTTCCAAAATCTCATCATGCAACAGCTCACAGGCCAGCCGGCTGTGGTGGGTGTAACAGGAAACAACACAAGAGGATGAACATACCACGCAGAGAAAAGCAACTATCACATCCGCGCAGACAGTTGAGACACTTGTTGTTGTTGTTGGTTTTTTTTAAACTGAAACAACCTTCGAACACGTTTCTAGTCGCCGTCGTCCCCTGAACATGCTACGCTGATTACACAAACATGCTCCACTTGCTGGGGTGTTCGCACACGATCTGTCACACTTGTTTGTCCAAACTCAGTCATTATCCGGGCTATGACCAGCATCAGAAATGCTCCACTAAAAGCCTGAAAACCATTCTTGTCACTGCAGCAGCGGTTGTTTGCAGCCAGTAATGCGCGTGCACACTCAGTGCTTGTGTTTCATGAGCTCTCTCCCCACAGGATGAAGTATCCTCCTGCCTACTGCCCGCTGCGCTCGCAAAACCTCATGACTGCTGTGCTTAAAAGTCAATTCACAGAGGAGGAGAATGAAGAAGAAGAAGAAAAAGAAGAAGGAGAATGTTTGTTGTGGTTCAAAGCACACTTCCTGCAGACATCAGGGAGACCAGCTTTTTAAATGTTTTTAAAGCCCACTGTTTTCAACGTGCTTCCAATTAGCAAACGCCTGCACTTCTTTAATACAGTGTCAATGTCTTTAAAGCATATCTGTTGCTTTGTGTGTTTCACTTTCAGCTGCGTGTGTGAAAGGTTTGTTATTCTTATTATGACGAGACGAGATGAGGAGGCGCCATGTTCACACTATGCCCAGCTCAACATGTACAAAACGCTGGAATGTGTGCATTATTCACACATGAGGCCTGATAGATCCTGTGCGCACAATGCTCTCCCTCTCTCTCTCTCTCCGTTTCATGCATTGCACACACTCAGCTGTTTCACTCTGAGTCATACCAAAGCCTACCTCCCCCTCTCCTCCATTAGCTGCTCCGGTCCACTGCCAGCCGTAGATGGTGGATGTGGCAGCCTATGGAACCCTCGTTAGTATGCCCGGCGCGCCTCCATTCTCCTGCATTGTCCGGTCCTAAGCCTCCTCATATATATACTTCTATATATAGAGCCATCAGTTCTCATCCCCCTCACACAACTGGCAGGCACATCCTCGAGCTGCACACACACACAGACACGCGATGAGAAGCCGCAGAGGAGCCTCAGATGACCAGCATGGTCATGACTCAGGGCCGGTGAAAGAAGGAGCCACATACTGAATATTAGAACATCCATGACACACGTTACACATGTGAGCTTCTTCTGCTCCCGCTGAGGCTCATCCGTCCACACGGTTACCATGGTTTTTAGTGGTTTCCCCCCTCGTCAGATTAGAATTGAAGATGGTGCTAGGGGGATGAGTGGTGGTGAAACGTCTGCAAGCAAACCAGCAGGTCCACATGTGTGATTAAACCCAGTATAGGAGTGAAATAAAAGCAATGTACACAAAAGGAGACAGTATTTAAGTGGTTGTAAGATATTTACATAAATGACTGGACCTTAGTGTGGAACATGTCTTCAGTCAGTTGTAGTGATTCAGTGATGAGTCTGAGCTAAACACACATCAGCCACTTCTGCTGCCGCAGCCCGAGGGGGACCAGGTGTGAGGGTCCTCCAGTCCGCAAATCTATTCATGCACAGACAAATGTGACTCAATCAACCACTTTCCTTGCCTGCAAATGCTCGTCTTATTGAATCTGAAGCACCCTGACCATGAAGAGTGGGGTCTATAATGGAGAGATGATATCAGCATGTTTTTTTTTTTTTTTGTTTTCATTCCTGTTCACAATAGCCAGGACGAGAACCAAAGCATCTTCTTGTCACCCTCCGCTCATCACAGCTCCTCAGATCCCTCACCGATCTGTCCATCATCCTCCCGTAGCCTAATAATAGACAGGAGACACCTGTGCGGAGCAGCTCTCCCCCCTTCCGCATTTGCTGTGTGTCATAATCTCTGCGAGGATGTCTGCTGTCACCATGATGGACGGCTTCAGTGTGATCAGCTGTAAGCGATGTGAGCAACACGGCACAGAAGAATGAAAACAGCACAATGCCCATGACTGTCTGTTTTAGACAAGTTACAAGTCAGAAGGACGCGATGGAAACACTATTTTGTCTGTTCTAGGATACTGTACATTCAACGTGGCCGATATTGGCATTTTTAAATACGTACCAACCTCATCTGGCTGAGCTGTCTGAATGTGTAAAATGAAACAGAAATAAAAACAAATGGTAGACTGGGCTCAGTTACAAATACAATCCACATTTGAAGTGCTTCTGCACTCATGAAGAGCCTGAAGCAGCTTCATGTGCCCCCGTCTTTGGTCCGGTGTGGACCAGTCTGCAGCGGTGCTTCAATGGCTGCTGCAGCCGCTAGTCGTTTACTTCATCCCTTCTCTCCCCTAGTGCAGCAGGCGGCACTTCATCAAGAGAATCTTGACCCGAATGACATGAAGGCCAACATCAGACCAGCAGCTCAGCTCCTCAGAGCCTTGAGAAGTCCATAAACCAGGTGCTCGGTGCGGAGATAAGAGCTGCTCTCATCTCTCTGTGGACCAGATGCATCACGTCTCTGGACATCGGTGCAATCAGAGAAGATTATTTACACATATCCAACTAACTAACTAACTTTATTATCCCTGCATGGGAAAACTGCATGCAACCCATTTGAATGTTGGGTTCAAAAGCACAATAAAAGAGACTGACAGAGAATTATCCACATTTTAAGTATACATTCAAATATGTAATTGTGAAGTTATTCTGTTTGATGACACAAAGACTGTTCATCAAACAGTCCTCTCTCTCCCCTCCTCGCACAAGTATTTCAGCGAAAGAGGAGCATGTGCCACGGGGAAGAGGAGCTGATCCTGAAATAATTTGTT
>CAAKHB010003934.1:29741-39798 GCA_901007665.1 Aeoliscus strigatus
GGGGGGGGGGGGGGGGGGGGGGGGGTAAGGATGGAGGATAGATGAGGACATGAGAGGAGGTGCCACCAAAGGGGAGAACAGTGAGGGATACAAATGGAGAAGGGGGGAATGGGAGGGGGAGTGAAGAGGAAGAAAATACTTACAGTAGGCTCCTGACAAGATGACAAAGAAGGAGTTTCAGGGCCCTCTCCTCCAGAGGGAGTGATAACCATCCACAGAACCTGACATGGCCAAAAGGAAAAGCACCTCACACACAGCAAGGCAGGCAGGGACAGGGTGTGTGTGTGTGTGTGTGTGTGTACGGTCGTGATCTGGCTTGTAAACGCATGCGGGAGAGAAAAGCGACTGAGGGAGAGAGAAAGAGATTCTCTTAGGAGGCAAAGGGACACAGAGAGATTGGACCAGCTCACTGGCTGGAGTAAAAATGGGAGGGGGGTAGACTGTCCAATGGCGTGAGAGATGAGCAGAGGGAAGGAGAGATGGCAACAAAGAGATTTTTTTTCAACTCCTTACTTTCCCTCACCTGTCTTATCTCTATTCCTGCTTTATGTAATCACATATTTAACAAGAATAAGAAAAAAAACCAAACCATTAAACAGCAAGACGGTTGATATGAGAGACTCCGGGTGGGATGAACACAGGGGGCAACCAGTCATTTGCACTTCCTGTCACACTCACAGAGCGTAGGTGCAGATGATAGGGAGAGGAAGAGCAGGCATCCTGTCGGGAACTCTGATAACTGAATAACTGATAAGTGAATATGCGCTGAAGAGTGACAGAGAGTGATGGGAGGTAAACAGTGTTAAAGGACAACAGGTTCCCTGTGGTGATGATATGTGAGAGAGAGAGAGAGAGAGAGAGCGAGAGAGAGAGAGAGTGTGTGTGTGTGTGTGAGTGTGTGAGTGTGTGTGTGAGAGAGAGTGAGAGAGAGATTCACCGCTGTGGACTGCCTGCATGTATGTGCATGGGGGTGGGGACCAAACTATCTTCTCAGGATTTTGCTGCACCATGTTGCCATGGAGACTGCATCCAATGCAGCAGAACATGCAGATGGCTGCTCTCTCTCTCTCTCTCTCTCTCTCTCTCTCTCTATCTATCTTGGAAGCAATCAGCATGCAGACAAACTATTTTTTGACAGTAGAGATGTCAATGTGTCATGTTCCTTCAAGATGATTCATCACCAATTGTCTGTACATACGGAACATTTATCAATAGTACAGCTGTTCTTAGAATTCACGCTGTACATATTCTTTATATATAAAATAATTATTCTAAATAATGTGTTTAATAAAGTACATCTATCTAGCTCTATCTATCTATATTTTAGTTTTTGAAATTATTTGGAATTTTTCGTGTTGGATACAGTATTTGTTGTGACATTTTTGAAATAAATGGAATACAGTCTTTCATATATTCTGTCCATGACAGCAAGATTTCAGGCTTGTTCAACCGTTTAATCCTTTAATAATGACTGACTACTCAAATACACAAATAGTCTGACACCTAAATACATCCAACAACACCGAACTGAACCACAACACACACACTCACTTTATCCAGTCTGAATCCAAATACCTGGATTTTGGATTGAGCCGCTGCTCTTTTTTTTTTTTTTTTTTGATCTAGATTCTGTGTTCTGCTCACTTTCAATTCTCTGTGTGTCCTGTAAATATCGTGGGATTGACAATAAAATGGACTTTGAACTTTTTCAATTCAACAGTTCCTCCATTGTTGAACTGAAAAAGTTCAAATCAAAGCTATGAAATGACAAGACAGGCCCATAAACGTACATCTCTGCTACTTTTGTCGAGATGACTTCCATCCAGCCAGTCTCTCTGACACCCTGAAGTTCTAGTAGGTCACATCCTGCATCCTCATGAGAGCCGAATCTGAAGCAGGTTCCCTGAGCAACCACCATTCACAGGTGACCGACACGAAAAACGACAACCTGCAAGTGTCGACTGCAGTCCTCTTACATAATGAAGCGACAATCGACAACAACAAAACAGGAAAAGGAACAGAAAGGCATTGATTGGACATTTGTGATGTGCACTGACCCGTCCATTGTGCTGAGGACCTGAAGGTCTAATCCAGGTATCAGGTTCCTCGGAGGCTTCTCCTTGTTTTTCACCAGAAAACAGCAGGGATTTACACACAACACAGGTCAACCTGAAACATGAGACCTGAAACATAAATACATAAGAATTCAGCCACATTTAGACGCACGTACGCAAGAACAATGAAACAGTCCTTGGTGAACCTTTCCAGAGAATAGACACCGACCACCAACAGTCACGGCACGTGCATTCTTCTGTGTACTGAATTATTTTAGTTCAAACTAAACAACTTATCTGTTCAAGGACTTTTATTACATTATCTGTGAACATGCTCCAAACTAACAATAAACTGCGCCATCTAGTGGTTGGTCGACAAAACACATCCTGCTGAAAATACCGTGACGCACGAAATTGAACTGATAATATAAGAAGAAATACTCATTTTCTTTATTCCTGGAAAAAACAAAAGATACTAATATTATAATTAAAGATGAACATTAAAAGTCGTCGGGGGTGTATTGAACTATAAACACAATGTTTTATAGGCAGGTCCTGTTATAATAAACAGTCAGAAATATCTGACAGATATAAAGTCTCTAAAAACAAAAGGCAGAAGGAACGAGACGGAGACCTCGTGGCGCAACGGTAGCGCGTCTGACTCCAGATCTGAAGGTTGCGTGTTCAAATCACGTCGGGGTCATTTCTTTACCTCGCAGGTGGAGCCCGTTCTCGCGATACGTCTTTACATAATAATTGTCCTGACGTCACGACGCGAGTTAAAGTCACTTAAAGTCGTTCAAATAGACTTGTATAAGTAAGTATAATACAAACGTGTAAACTTAAGTTTAGGAAGTTCTGCAAACACAGCTCTTGTGCTTTCTTTCATTCTCTCTGATCCATTTCCAGATCACGTCAACAAACTAAGGCCCAAAGCTGACAAACATCCCGGCCAGCTGCTCTGTGACAGACATCAAGTTCATGTACAAGAGAACAAGTTCACATACTGCAAGTTTCATTCTGTTATTAGAGGTTCTCAGTAAAAAGTCTAACTTCATTTACCTGTTTGGTCTTGAAAACGCGCAGGCAAAGTCCTCATATCTCGCTCCTGAACATTCCTGCTTGTTGTTTCTGTTCGTCATTTAAGATATCGGCTTCCTCTCTGCTTAAATACTTCCTTCTAAAGCAGCTCTGGATTCATCTGCCTCTGTTATTTGGCCCAACCCTGCCTCCGTTTCCCTCCTCTATTCATGCCCATTTCTCATCTTTCAGAGTCCTGGTGAGAGTGAAACCCAGCAGGTCCCATCTCAGGAGATAACTCACATGAGAGAGCAGCGGCAGAGACCAACACGCGTTCACAATAGCCTGCTTGTATTGCGGAAGCTCTCATTTGACATCGGCTGTTTTCTCGGACCACAAGAACCGGCTTCGAGCCTCAACTAACAAAGACGTCCAACTCTACAGCACAATGGGACGGAAGATTTTATTTTCATTGTCACACAGTAGTCGGAGTGTTAAAACCATATTGCTGTTGCCCTTTTATTTGAGCTACCAGACCAGTTACAAACGCCCTTATTGAAGGTTTGCGAGGAGGAGGGAAGGACGTGGGAGGACAACAGAGGAGCATTTTTCCCCTCTCTGCTCAAATGGCTGTAAACAAATCCTGTCGCCATGGTAACCCAGCTGAGAGTCTCTTTGTTCTCGTTCCACCTAAAATATCTGCCCAGACACCAGGGTGGCAGTGGGGACGATGTGAAGCTGAGGCGCGGGTCACAAGATCCCACTGGAAGCTGTACGCTCAAATCAATCGTCTTTGTGCGTTTATCCCAACATGTTAAAAACAAACTCCTCCTTTCCCAGTGTCTTTCAGCCGGCCTGAGAGGGAAGGAACAATGGATGAAACGAAAGGCAAGAAGTGGAACCTGAGCAGGCGTCACTAAGGAGACTTAGTGTCAGCCAGACGTCCAAGGATCACATGACAAAGGAGATATCTCCACCTAGAAGCAGTAGATAACAGGTGTTATTAAGTGCATGTACAAGTCAAATAAAAAATATCACGCTTTATTGCACACAAAACACACATAAAAAAGAGGAAAGATGTTGGAACTTTTGAGTGTGGCTTGACTCCCAAAAATCACACCTGCTACGTTCAAAGCAAGTTCCCATTTGCCTTGGTTCCACTGGAAGGGTTAAAAACATTAAAAGCAGACAGAACAGAACATGAAACACAAGCCGACGTTCATCTTTTATCGGTGAATCAAGCACTTGATCCCCTGACGTTGATGTCTCCCACATCCCCCGTCTTACTCCTGCCTCCAATGCGCCTGAAGAAGGATATAAAGTCTGCGAGGTTCCCCGTCTTACTGCCGCCCTCTTCCCCTTCGCTCACATTTTCTGTCCTGGAGCCAGAGGAGTACGATCTTTGCGAGGCGTTTCTGTGGAACAAGCCCCCCAGTCGGAAGCCTGGGGGCACTGGAGATCGCCTCGTTTCATCCACGGAGACAGACCTGGGGATCGGAGCCTTTGACGCGGCTCTCTGCCCCTCTGGGACAAACGGAGACGTCTGACGGACGGGACGACCCGCGCCGCTCTCCCACACCCCGTCGTCCAGGTCGTCCACCCCGGACAGAGAGGCGATTCTGTGTTTGTGCGTTTGTCTGGTGCGCTGAGGTGCGTGTCTTTGCGAGCAAGTCAAAGGGCTCAGGATGGTCCACGGGGAGCCCACATCCCCGTTGTTGGCAAAGAAGTAGTCTCTGGTTCTGGGGCGAGGAGTGTGAGGGGTCGCAGGAGTGTCCTGTGGGGGAACCTCCAGAGTTAGCGCCAGCATCTCCTCAGCGTCCTCCTGGTTTTCCAGTGCTGCCGGCTTATCCTCTCTCTTCAGTCTGGGCGCTTCCTGCTGGGCTGCTTTCCTGTGAGTGACGTCGGGCGTTGCTTCCGAGTTGTGCTCGGCGGGAGATCCTTTCCCCGGGGACTGCATGCTCCTCCTGCACCTGACCGCACCCTCAGGAGCGGTGGACAGGAAGCTGTGCAAGGCCAACTCCAAGCTGGAGGTGCTCTCCGCAGCCTGAGGTCCTAGAGCCGACATCGTGGACCTGCGCTTGGCTGCGGTACGAATGGTCTCCTTCCTCTTGCGTCTCTGCTCTGCTGCCTCTCGCTCCCGGTTCTCCTGCAGGGGGGTAAAGAGAGAGCTGGACACGTTAAAATCCACGTTCATCCCCCGTCAACACATAGAGACGGGACGAGGCCCCACTTGTACCTGTACTGCTGTGTCGAACCGTTTGCAAAACGAATGAAAGATGGAGCAGCACTCCTCCAGTCTGAAGGTCGCCGGGTCCTCACAGAAGTATTCAGCGACCGCATTGCTCAACACGTTCAGCTCCTGCAGACAGAAGTTCACGTCGGCCAACTGGACGTCAGCCCTCTGACGAAAGAAGCAGAAGGGTGTCAAAGACGGCGGCTTCAAACTTTTCTCGCACAACTTGTGTTGTTTTTAAATATCCAACCAACAACAATGAAGGGGGGAGACCTTGAGAAATGTCTCCATCTGTTGTAAGAGGTCAGGGTGTCTGCTGCTGTACAGTTTCACCTCCTTGATCTTCTTCACTTCTCTCTCAAACTCCGTGATGACCTCCTCTTTACAAAACCTGCGCATGAGCATTTACATGACAACACACACACACACACACACACACACATCAACTAATCCCACTCAAACAGTCGTCACACCAGCGATCTACCTTGACGCCATGCCGATGTGTTCAAGCTGGCTGGGAAACGTCAGGAGCTCGGCGTCGATGTCCTCTGCTTGCTTTGGGAGGAGGGGGAAGAGATGGAGAACGAACCTCAGTTGGATGAGAGGTCAAAAGCTCTCCGAGCTCCTCCTCACCTTGGCAACGTAGTGCATGAGGTTCATGCCGGGCTTGTTGGCCTTGGTGTCGGCCAGCTTGAGCAGAGACGTCATCCTGAAGCCAATGACGTGAGCGCTGCAGCCGCCCTGAATGAAAAAAAAAAAAAATCAAACATAAAACGACGAGACCGACCGGTGAGTCAACGAAACAGTCTGGGAGGAAACGAGCAACCGTGTTCATGTAATTCCCGGCTTTTAGCACCAGTCGGATGACTGAGTGAAGGTCATCGCAGTCCAGCAGCTCTGAGGAGGAGGAGATGAGAAGGAGGCAGTTTTAGAGAGTTCACCCGCGAGCTGTGTGTGTGTGTGGGGGCGGGGGGGACTGGGTGCAGGGTAAAAATGTCACCATTAGCTGCTTTGGTCATGACGGCAACAGAGTTCTTCACCTCCTCCATGAGAGGAAAGAATTCCTCCCTCAGCACCATGGATTTCAGGAGTTCTTCATAGCTGAAGAAAACACACACACGCTGCTGTCATCCGTCATTAAACCACCAACATGTCCACGTTTCATTTTAAATCAATCGAATCTTACTTAGATTCAGTGTATCATCTGGTTTTAAATACAAACAGCCCCAAATTCACCCAGAACCGGTCCGGACTCACCCCGGCACCTTGACCAGCTGCACCATGAACTTGTCTGCCTCTGTCAACAGGGAGAGGTTCCCGCTGAATGACAGCAGCTGCCTCACCTGCACCGCAACACACGTTCAGTTCAACATGCTGCCATCACTGTGACCTGTGACCCCCCTCCAGCACATACAGAACACAGAACATACACCACACGCTCCTGACAAATGTGCCATCATTTAAATAAAGTGTGGTCGAGCACCTTGTATTTTATTCATGTACGAGGAAAGAGGAAACAAGAAGCTCTGGAGTTGCTGATACCTCACTTTCTTCTGGCAGCAGCTTGCAAAGCTCTTTCAGTTTGCCGGTTCCAAATCTGCCGATGTCCCCCTGACCAATGTCCTGCACCAGTTGAGTCACGGGCCTGTAGAGGGAGACGACACGCGACAATGACGGGAACGTTCTCATCCTGCCGTCAGGGAGGTGTCAGCCTCCTCCCCGGCATAGTTTGTCACTGTTCTCCCCTCCAGGCTAACGCCGGCTAGCACTGAACGTAGAAAATGTAGAGACATTTACAACTTGTTCGAGGCAGAGTATCACACCTGACAAGAGACAAACGCTCACATTACAAACGTATTCATTTGTTTCTATTTATTTCTTTGAATGGTTTGCGGCCAGTGTTTTTATGGTTCATCATAAAACAAAACTTGGTTCCATTATGATCTTTTTTTCCACACATTACAAACTGGCTGAGTGTATCTTTCCTTTTCATTCCCACTCTACAGGGCCAACATCTTTCTCCTACCATCTGACTCTAAATAAAATGAGTTCTGATACTTTGCTCTCACACCATGTCTGAGCTGAAGTGTTTTGGCTCAGTAGGAAATGGTCGGCTGATGGTGTGCAGAGTGGAAGTTATCTGAATTCCTGGTTGTGCGAGGAGAAGTAAAACAATCTGCATGACATTCCGACCCATATTATCCCTGTTTCACATAAGGAAACCCACCATCCTCACCTCTTGAAATGTCTCAGGAAGATCCCAATATTCATACTCTTTTTAGAGTCAAGAATAGTGACCTAGAGACAAAAGACAAGCGAGATTTAATAGTCAGGTTAGATGTCCACATTCCCTCCCACACTGTGTGTCATTTTCAGTCAGTTCCCCATGGTAACAGAGTGGGTACGGAACTTGAAACTTCCCCAGCTGCTGCCTTCTGTACGCGTTTACTGTCCATGCCGATAAAAACGCCACCACCGCCGACAATGAACTAGCCAAAGCACAAATATCACTATTTACCTGCGGCTCGTGAGGAAAAAGGTCCATCCCGTCACACTTCTTCAGACCTAAGACCCGTGAATTGCGTAGTGAGGCGCGTTTGTCCACTTGGCTGAAAAGCTCCTCCATGCTGCGAATGTCCAGCACCAGGTCTCTTTGAGGCCGCTTCGACGTCCACACGTTCAGTTTGCCCAGGACGCGCTGGCTGGGAATGGTATCCCAGTTCAACTTTTTCATGGAACGCCGCTGGGCATTACAGGAGGCAAAAGGAGGAGGTGGAAGCAGCGGAGGAGGAGGAGGTGGAGGAGGAGGAGGAGGAGGAGGAGGAGGTGGTGGAACACTGAAGCACATGGGAGCAGGAACAGGAGACAACGCTTGGAGATCTGAACCGCCCTGAGCAGCTGATGGAAATGGAGAAGAGTGTGGAGAGGAGTAGCTGGGAGGAGAAGCCGATTTTACAATCTGCACTGTCTCCATCTGGAGAGCTCGAATCCAGAGAAGATGGAGAAGACGCGTCTCACTTCGGGCCGCAAAAACCTGAGGAGATGCAGAAAAATGGACAAAATTGAGAGAAAATGGGCATGAAATGCGCACACAAACTGTTGATGGAGCAGCTGAGTGAAAGAAGTTGAAAGTACATCAAACCAAATCATGAAAAAATATAGTTATTAATAACTAATCTTTTTATGCAGCGAATGACTTTGATAGCTACAATATTAGAGAAAGGAATCTCCGATTGATAGAGTATTTTCTGATATGGAATTGTCATATCAATCCAAAAACAAACATCTTTGTTGTTGTTTTCTGTGCTGTCACCTTCCTGTCACTTCCCTTGCTGACAAAATAACGAAAAAAAAAAAAAAAAGCGCTGGTTGAACGTTCTGTTTGACCTCATTCAATAAAGTTCTCCGCAAATAACAACAACTCCTAATTACTTCATTGGTTGTGAGTCACCATCATGATTCGGTGTTTATTTTTGCAGTTTAATTAAAAAAAAAAAAAAAAACGAGTCTGACAGATACGATGAAGATAAAAAGCGACATATATTTGTAAGTCGGATTCGTTGTCGCAAACAATAACGACCACATTTACAAAAAAATTAAAATGTTACTGAATCAGTTCAGTCAAAAACACAAGAATTAAGCTTCCCCAAAACGGAGATTAGAGTTTGGACGAACCTTTAAATGTAGCTGTCAAATCCAACCGACGGACCTCGTGCTCCAGCAGAGACTTCAGGTGCAGACAAACTGCGTCACAGGTGCAGGACGCGTCTCCACCAATCACGTGACTTCAGACCCACAAAGCAAATCCGTGTCACGGGCTGGTGTCAGTTCACCCTCCTTGTCTGGTGTCTACGTAGTTTGTGTCCCACTGGATTTAAGGTGCAAAGTCTAGTTTGCAACTGTCTGCTGAAAACTAACGAAAACCATAGAACGAGTGGGGATCACAGAACATACTGATTGGAGTATAACCGACAGGGGGCGCCACGAAGGTGTATTTGAACGACGGAATTTGGAATCATTCTCTGGGGGCAAGTGTGGAATACCTCCTCATTTCCAATGAAAGCCACTGAAATGTGTCTGGAGATTTCATTCAAATGCATATAGGGTGTGTGTGTGTGTGTGTGTGTGTGTGTGTGGGCATGGGGGGGTGTCAAGTCAGAACTTCCAGTGTACGGTGCTTAATGTTTAATGTGTGTATTGGCAAACTTAGCAGAGGAGACTGAAACATTCTGGTTGAAGTTTGTGACATTATTTGGTGATTCATTGTCTCAATAATCAATTCATTGCCCGGGAAAGTGATGGCGGTCAAAAGTTGTATTTGACTGAAATACAGACGAATGTTCACTGCAAATCAAAGAGTGAACAGAAAACAGTCAAACACCTCTGAAAACGTCTACTTTTAAATTTTATTCCCTTGGATTGGGGCGGGAGTTCTGAGGTCTGAGTGAGGAACGAAGGCAGAGAATCACATCAAACCATGACACTTCTTTATCTTCTTCAATACCGTAATGTGCGTCAATTATACAGTACAATACACCAGCTCAGCCTAAAGAATATCCATTGTACACAAATAAAATATCTATTGTTTTATAAATCTTAGTTGTCTCTTGGCAACAATCTGACTTTAAATACTTTGTCACACCTTTAAATTTACAGGTTTTACAACTAAGACAAAACTATTGCCGTCATCTGGGGATGCTGGGGACGTGTGTGTGTGTGTGTGTGTGTGGGGGAGATCGGAAGAGCGTCG
>CAAKHB010003934.1:39818-62218 GCA_901007665.1 Aeoliscus strigatus
TAAGACAAAACTATTGCCGTCATCTGGGGATGCTGGGGACGTGTGTGTGTGTGTGTGTGGGGGGGGGGGGGGGGTCGAATCTGATTATATTGCTGTGTAATGGTTCGGCAGACCACGAGCTTGCCAGTGAAACTGGAATTTTTTAGGCATTTGACACTTTTTTTTAGTCGTCTGGAAAGAGACAAAAAAATATATATGCATCCACTATGCTCTTCAGGTACGCTGATGTGTGCACCACCGATTTGGGATTTCATTTAAATTTAAAAAAACAAAACATGGCGTAATGGCAGCACATGCAAACTCCTGCACAGAGGGTTGGAAACAGAGCATCAGCACATTCAGACACACGTGCATTTGTAAGTTTGCATCTCTGGCTGCCACAAATACAGAGACAAAGGTTTGGTAAACAACGAAACAAAACACGACACTCATCCCGGATTATCTTCATTTGTCTTCACAGCATCTAGATTAAAAATCACGATTACAGATTTAGTTCGCACGGGGCACCACTTCCTGTTAGTGAGATACATCCTCACGAACTGAGTAATGCCATTCTTCTCAGTGTGGAATATGCTGATTCAAACAGATTAACATGCAGAATCAACATTGTACAGTGACGCATTCAGAAAAATAAATATCTGGTGGAAATACTTTACCTCCATTGTCATTTGATGATTGGTGTCATAACCAGATGTATTAGTAGATGAAGGTAAATCAAATGATTCTTCATTCTAACCGCCACTTTAAATTGAAATATTAGCATTAGTCATATAACATTGCTAATCTTCAGTGTGAAGAAAGGTTATCATCTGCAAATGTATTCTGCTTAAAAAAAAGACAAAACCATCTCTGTTTTAAATAGTCGCTGAAAAGAATGAGAGGTCTGTTTCTGAATCTGCTGCGTCAACGACCCTGGAAATGTAGCTACAACTCAACAGACATTTCTCTTCGTTCTCTTTGGGTAAATAAAGAAAACAAACAAACAATAAAAAGTTATTTTTTTTGGTACGTTGTAGCAGTGTTCATTACATGATCATCGCATATACCAGTAGCAAGAATGTTCCGCTTACGACACAAATCTCTCTTACAGACACAACACTGCAGGAGTTGCAGTCACAAAGCACACGAACCAGATCCTTTTCTCCAAGGCAATAGGACGCACAGCTGACTGGAACTGGAGTATTAAAAAAACGAATAAGTAAAAACTTAAAAGATGACACAAGTGGAACAGTTCTGAATTTGAAATGAACATTGATTTGACAGTCCTTCCAACCATATCCCCTCCATATGCATGAGTATGTACATACACATATGCATGAGTTTGATGGCTTTGTCAGAAATGAATTCCTGCAGGCCACTTTTATTTATACATTGACTCATATACAGTATGTACACCGAGGCACACAGGAGGGTCATAAGGTCTGGAAGAGTTTTGTTGAAGCGTATGGGGATGGTCCTACCAGTTCGCCTCTACTCTTGTGGTGCTGAAGTGGTGTGGGACCGGTAACGACCATAAACGTGACACACACACACACACACACACACACACACACACACACAGGAACAGAGGAAGAGGAGGACACAGGATTAGAGTGGGAAAAGAAAGTGGGGAAAGAGGCACTAAAAGACCCCTGACTGTTCGTGAAAGTGGCCACTTGGTTTCTTTTGCATTTAGTCCACAAAAATACCCTGCAATTCATCAGTCCAAGCATCCGGCCACACGCTCCAGTATCTCCTCTGTGAGTTGGGGGGGGGGGTTCAACGGGTAACAAGGGAGGTGGTTAAAGGAGGAACCCTCTCACTGCTCCTCTAACCAGGAGGGCTTATCCGCCCCTGGAGGCTTCAACTTTATGTTGAACTGCTTCAGCGTCTGCTCCAGCTGCTGCTGGTTCCCAGCAAAGTACGCCGAGATGGCATTGTGGAAGAGGAGCAGCTGCTTATGCATCACCTTCACCTGAGGGAGAGGGAGACAAATGGTAGCTCATGTGCCCAAAGTCAACCAGGCTGAGGACACCTGACGCAGACTGACCTTATTCTCCTCCAGGAACTTCAGTTTAATGGTGACATCTGAGCGGAGGCGTTCGTACTTCTCTTTCTGGACTTGGTATTGTTGCTGCGCGGCGTCTATGCGGGCCATTGCTACGGCATCCCTGGGACCCAAGCTCAGCTCCTCCAGGTCCGACCGGTATGCATCAAATTCCAATCTAGATGCACGAGACGGCAAAACAGACGTGAACTACTCAGAATATCTTACTACGATGAGAAAACATTTGATTGATATATACGCTACTGACAGGTTATTCTTTGACTTTATAGCCAATCTTTGACTTAGTGTGTGTAGTCAAAGGCCTTGAGACCCAAAAAAAACAGTAATAAATATGACTGCTGATACTCAACACTAATCGGACATTGGTCCAATACTCATTTTGAAAGTCTGTAAACAAACAAAGTTCAATCTCATTTGATGCAGTTCTGTCGTTTTACATAAACATTAAATACAAGGACTCATACATCCTAACCATGAAAGGGGTTTTGTGTCATACTCGTGCTCCTGTAATGAAATGAATACTGGTCTTCACCTGGCGTTCTCATACATCTTGATCGTCATCAGTGTGTCCTCCATGGTCTTGTTGACCAGTGTGTTGATGCTGGACACAAAGAAGTTGATGGCGCCCAGCAGAGTCTCGCCGTTCTTGCACAGCAACTTCTGAGTCTCTGCATTGTAGCCAAACTCATCCTGTGCAGGCAACGAAAGACATTAACGCACAAAACAGAACATGAGCGGTAATAAATGAGACGGAATCTCACCCGCAGCTCTGGAGATTTCTGACTGAGGTCAGCGAAGGTGTCGCCCAGTGCGTGCTGTGTCTGCACCATGTTGTAGAAGTGGTTGGTCAGGGCTCTGGCCAGTCGCAGCACAATCTCATATTTCCGTTTTGTGTCTCTCAGCACCTCAATCTGGGCTTCCAGCTCCAGGTCCACAGTTCTAGAACCCCGGCCGAAACGCTCTGAGATCATTTGCTTTGTACACTAAAACAATAAAGGACGATCCCATTGAGACGTGAGTGAAACAATTATTCAAGCACACACTGAAACCAAATCACGTTGTAGTTTTTCAACATTTCATCACCCTCTTTTTTCCACAACCTCCAATACCTTGTAAGTGTTGATACCCCACTTCTTCACTGTTTCAAGTTTTTCCACTGCGACGCCTCGAGTCGCTTCCTCTGCAGTCACTGACGAGCTGCTGCTGCTGTGGTGCATGCTGGAGCCTGAGAGATAAACCGAAATGAGATGACGGGTAAATAAGAGGTACGAGTTTAAAAAAAAAAAAACAAAAAAACACGTTCAGATAGACAAGATAAACCCCAGCGATGAGACCACCCTGTGAAGTAAAGGAAAATCCGGCCAAGAGGAAATAAAAACACCATCAACCTTGGTTAATTAAGTGTGATGGCAGGTGGAAATATCTCTGGATACATTTGTTACGATTGACGGTATGAAATTTGAAAAAGTACAGAAAAAAAGAGCCATACAGCAAGAAGGAAATTAGAGGGTAGAGAAAAGGGGGGAGACAAAAGGGAGTTGAGGAGAATCGTGTGGGAGGTGGAAGGGACAAAAACCGACAGATGAAACAACAGACCACATTTCGTGCCTGACATTGACGCAACAAGAGGAAGGAGTGAAGGTGAAGATGGGACCTTTTCATTGCACCAAACTACGGTCCTGTGTTCAAGGTGTCAGGACTTTTCACGAACTAACACTAAATGATTCATGCACCAAGAGAGAGGAATTTGGTCTTTTTCTGCATGTCACTCTCCCACAAAAGATGTTTGTGTTAAATGATGGCGATGGCTGCTGTTCTGCTACAAAGGTGTTCAAAGACCCATCTATTCTGGGATAATCAAAACACACACACACACACACACACACAGACACACAAAACAAGAAGAACAATATGTTAGGGAGATGCAGTGATAGAAAAATAGCCACAATGTGTCCAAGAACAGCGGCAGCTTGCAGAAAAAAAGTGTCCTCCCCTTCACTTCTTCCCCTTGAAAAGATGAAAGGGACCGAAGAGCCTGTTCCCTGTTATCAGAATCAAAGAATAAAAACACAGGCCGTTTCCAAAATGGGATGGCTATCATATGTGCAAACGCCATTCAAGAAGTCAAATTGTCAAATCGTCTGTTTTAAAGAAATGCAAAGATAAAAAGGAGCTGTGCAGCTGTACATTTACTGATAATATTTTATACTTTGATATATAGATATATATGTAAAAAACCCCAAAAACCTTATATCACATTTTGGAAGTCGTCTATACAAATAATTAGACTGATGTCTAAAGAGCCACCTAATCCTGTCACTCGGATCCATCTGTAAAACGCTGCATTGTAGTGCACAGCTGGTCCTGAGAGAGACACACAGAGAAAGTGGGACAATGATTCAGTCATATTTTAGCAAAACCTTTTCTTTCCCCCCTTGAAACTGCTGAAGCTACCAACACTGAGGCATCTCATCATCCAATATGTTGAGTGAAGTTGTCAAATCAGCAAACGCACGTCCTGCTACGACATGTACTAGTGAGTGAGTAACGGCCCACACCAAGTCAGTGGTCTGCACATCATGGAGTCACAACTTTACATCCGACTGAAAACGTGACCATCATTCAGAGGTATCTTCAGACACACTGTGGAGGTAAAGGATCAACACAAACTGAGCGTCAATTACCACAAATTCATGGCTGCATGGTCTCACGGGAAGAGTATTATGGGGGTGCAGAACCACCAACCACATTGTTCCTTGAGCAAACGCATGAGACAGTCAGTCAGGGGTGTGTCACAGAATACGGAGGATGAACAAAGACTGTACCTTTGATGGAGCTGGTCGGGATGATCCCCTCCGCCGTTCCTCCATAACCCCCAGAAACAATGCTCGTCTCATTGAGATTGGGACCCGACACCATCACCTGCTGCAGGTCCTGCAAAGTTGGCATGGTTAAATAAACAGGAAATAGATCAACGGGGAGGGGTGAGCTGTGTCGACTGTAGGAGATCACATCTTAAATTCAGAATGTAGGTTATTCACGAGAAGGAGACCACGACTCTGTTAGAAAGGTTAGTACGCACAGATGGCTTTACCTGGCTTCAACAGCTTATCTGGATCATGAAATGTGTGACAGACAACAAACTGCTACAGTTCCCTGTCAATAATGACCCTAAGCCGACGGACTGACAAGTCACTGCAATAGTCTACGCAGCAGGAATTGCACAAGCAAACCACAAATTACCATCGCAGGCTTTAACGCAGTACTTGATTATGAGTGAAACTGCGTTACACGCCGCAGGAGACATCAAGTTTGTTGTCTTTCATCTTTATTTTCTTTGCCTTCCCGCTCATGTAATCACAAACTCATGATGAAGAAATTATTGTGCAGGATTTATGGAACGGGAAATTCTGCCTTGAAATGTTGGCAAATGATGAGCGAAGCTCTGTTAACCATAACAAACAAACTTCTTTCAAAGCATTTGCTGTTAAAACCACACAGTAACTCGGACAATTTTGACAGAAAATGTTCAGCTTGGACCAAAGTCGGGTTGTGAGAAGGAAACTAGAGAAGAATCGTGTTTCTTCTTTAAATCCAACACACTTTTTGATACGATATAAAAGGAAGTGAAAAATGCTGCATGGATTTAAGTGATTCGTTTTTTTAAACCTGTTCTTTACATTCTTACCCAAACAAAACTCCCATTTCTCATCATCAAAACAGCATCAACGTTACAGCATTAGTCTGATGAATATTAGTAAAACACCTCTGAGCTAAACAACAGTGGCTACGAGGAATTCCACCCACATGCACACTGAGTCTACAGTGTATTAGTTGTAATTCATCCCATGGAAAAACACACACGCACGCACGCTCACTCGTTCTCCTGTTAAAGCTAAAGATCAAATGACGACTGTAATGTTTCAGACACAAGTGTTAGCCCTCTGCCCAGTCATTTCACGAGACATTACAACGTTTAGTTTCGGAGACTGTTAGTAGGAGAAAGGTTATGTTGCATCGTGGTTTACCACAAGAATTAGATCTGACGTTTAGTAAAATAAACCAACATGAAGAAACAAGGCAATTTAACACGCGATAAAGTCAAAGGCACTGGACAGGACTAGGACTACACACTAGCATGAGCACACACAAATGTACAAATGGCCTGCTCACCCCGGTGCCTCTGGAGCTCCCTACCTTCTCATTTAAGCTCCACTGCAGCTTTGCAGCCTGCACAGAGATGGAGGAGGGGTAAATCACAAGAACAAATGAAGAAAAAAAAAGAAAAAAAAAGAATGAATGGTGTCAAACAAATTGCAGAAATCATAGTGATGACCACAGAGCTGCCATGAAGGATGGAAAGAACTGGTGTGTGACATCACAGCAGGTCAGGATTCATCATTAAACACGTTCCTTATAAACTTACATAGTATGTTTCACCACTGCTACGATTATTCTATTTCAGTACACTGAAAAAAAAAATCATATTATAAAACCATACAGCAGAAAAGAAAAGTACTCATGCAAAATAAGGCTACAGACATATATAAATAACAGTGGGTGGCGTATTATCAAAAAAGTTGAGATGTATGACATGATTATCCGACCCTATTATTAGACACAAAGAAAACTTCTTTGGCATTTGCCCGAAGCAATTTACATTCCTATCCTCATCTATCCTGTCCCCAGGAATGATGCTTTGAAATACAACAAACATTGTTTTGCATTACTGAGAAGCTGTGCCCATTTACAAATATCAAACGAATATTATATCCCAAAACAATAGCGTGAACAACAACCTTTGGTATGAGAAATCCTGTTGTAACGGGGTGAACATCTTAAAATGCTGTTGAATCTCTGCACAGACACCAGTGAATCATGGATGAATACATCTGATGTGTTTGCCACAAACTCGCTGGCAGTCAAATCTGTCTGTCATTGTCGAGTAAGCTGCCAGTTTGTGACGCTGTTCTGACACACACACACACACACACACACACACACACACACACACACACACACACACACACACACACAAGCACGCATACACACACAGTCATGCACAGATTTTGTTATTTTTTGTTACTATTCGTACAAACAGAGACCCTGAAGATATTGATTCTAATTAGGAGGACAGAGTTACTAGCTCCACAATATGACACACACACACACATATACACACCGTCATCATCAAGTGTAAAGGCCCTTTGAAGAGTTTAAGCTACCGTTAGTCAGCCTGCAGTCTGTGAGAAGAAGATGGAGAAAGAAGGATGAGGTGAGGAAGATCAAGAGACGTATAATCAGAATGTTCATCACAGGGTTCTCAGGTATCGTCAACATCCTGTTGACGTCTACTGACAGAGGTGGTATACCGCTCATATCAACTAGCTTGTTGAGCAATGAAAACTAAACACGAAAAGTATTTAAAGTTTAACTCTACTGTACTGGAGATTAAAAACTGAAATAGTTTCAGCTTTTTTCAGCTTGGAAGGAACTTGGTTTTGGCCCAGAGACCCAAACCAACAAAACATCTCTCATCTTTCTCAAGGGCCTTAGGAGACGTTCAGGCCCACTTAACAACTTGTAAACCTGTTCCTCTGGTCCATCGTTCTTTAATTGGGCTTGTTAATTGCTTCTTTAATGGTGTCTCCTGGAATTTAAGTGACGCTGCAGGTGACACAGAGGCCAGCTAAAGTCATGGGACTTGCAAGATGTAGATCTGGTCAGAGAATTACAACTCTGCTGACCTGATGAACTACATCATTAGCTTTAAATGCCAGCGAATTCTCTGGCAGAAATCAGAATGTATTCATAAAGTAAAACAAATTGTAATTTCCTCTGAAGACATCTGAGTACTTAACAGTCATTAGTCTGAAGATTAACTTGTCCATCCCTCCAGACTGGGATCATTATGTATGCGTGTATGTGTGTTTTCAGTTGGCCCGTCCTGACCGGCAGGTGAAATCACTTCCTCATAGTGAGTGAGCCTGGTGCATCAATAGATGATGGGCCTCAACCATGTGAGATTTGCAAGATAAAGGCACGGGGTGCATGATTTTACATCCTTCTCCAGAACCTTCATCTACATGATATATCAGGCGAGTCAGCAGTTCCTGATGGTCTTTATGGGAACAGGATCCTGCTTTGGGCAATTTAATATTGTCTAAAGTCCTTCCTAATGCCTTTCTTCTTATTTCATTTTTTAATATATAATTCAAAATCACTGCTTATCCTGGACTTTTGATAAAAAACAGTGCACATCCAGTCGGGCCGGCCATGTTCAGGTTTATCCACACCGTCATGCTCTTGACGTCCTCATCAGCAGGACACTGAATGCATCTACAGTATTTGCATTCAGTGTTTAATACTTCTCCGAGCCATATGTTTGGTAATAGCGGTTTACCATGCAGGTCCCTTCACGTTGATTGATAGTCAAGGGGTGAACACTTGATTGTGTTTCTTTTGCCAGTGTGAAGGCACCAACCTGTGCTGAGTTGGACCATCTCAGAAGTCGGGCTGCAAACTCAAGTCAATGCAAGAAGAAGAGATGCTTTTACTGTTGGTATAGATGCACTTCACAACGTCCTGTCACCTTACAACTGATGCAGATATTTGGACTGGAACAAAATTTTAAGAATCTTTCTGATGTAAACTGATTTATTGTTTTCAGCTTTCAGAACATTTGCCGTTAAATGATCTCTTATGTTTCTAGTAATGAGTCAGAGAGACATTTATTTACAATAATATCAGATAGGTATCAGTGAGAAGAATAAAGAAAATAGTAGGCCACAAATCAATAGACAAGTTGAGAATTTCCAGACTTTCGGACTTTTCCGAAAGTTGCTAATTAACTGTGCTACCTTAAATCTCTGATCCGTGATCTTATCCGTGATAAAGACATTTCCCAGTGATTAAAACTCAGAGCACGACTGTTGACCAGAAATGTCAAAGAGCTTGTTGTGTTCCCACCCCATAATCACTTTGTCATATCTGACCTTTTCCCTCCATCACTGTCACTGACACTCATTTCTTGGTGTCAGGTAGGAGGCTGTGTGCACCTGGAGGACACGCGGTAAGACAGCGTGTTGATAAATAGAGGGGAAACAACCTTTCGAATGAAGATCAAACTGCCATTTTCCGTTGTCCATGTTGATTTATCAATGCGCTGTTAGTGGAAGCTGACAAGTGCAGGACAACCTATTATGTGCTAATTGTTTATGCTGTTTGAGACACAAACAAGAGTGGGTTTCAGATGGAAACTGTGTCACTGTGTATTACCGACAGGATGCTTTTAGAAACATGTGAATAACGCAATTACAATAACATATAATTCATACACAGCTTTTTTTGCTTTTCTCTATCAGTTTTCTGGCCCCGGGGGAGAGAGTATTTCTAGCACTGGCCTAGATTGTAAAGGTCAGGCAAGATGAGCAGATTAAGAGATTTAATGGAATGGCAGTGACGTTGTTCCTCAACACCCTGACAGGAATTCTAGAACGTGAGAACATTTTGTACAGTCCTGTCGATACGTGTTCCTGAACTTTGACCAATAAAAGCACAAAATGCTCTGAGGAAGAGCAAGATGCTGTCACACAGAATGATTTACAGCTTCCTGTCCCGCCTCCCTGATGACCCATGAACCTGCACGGGTCTGGGTCATACTGACAGTATGCTGCAATGCTGCAAACTGCAAAAATGTATGCCACTGTGGTTGTTTTATTTGACATGGTGACCAAAAGATCATCTAGTCTGACCTCATCATAGAGACAGATAGATTTGAAGAGATGCACATAGTACAGGTACTTAGGCAACGAAATGCAGTTTAACATCTACCTAAAAGTGCAAAAAGAAGAGTGTACTGAGTGTAAGAGTGCAATTGTGAACATAGAATAAAATAAAATATAAATCTGATATGAGTGTAATATAAACAGTGATTAGATATATTATTGGAGTGTATACATATCACATATGTAGGGTGTATAGTCAATATATACACTTTCACATTCAATTGAATGAGAATGTGTGTCCAAAATGAATGAATGAGACACACACACACATGCACACACACACACACACACACACACACACACACACACAATGGAAATATGAATATTGAAGGTTGTTCTACCAGTGCTGTGTTCTGCTGTGGTAATAGTTTGAGCACTTTAGAATACAACGCAATGGAGAATCTCAGTGGGTGTTGCTACACAGCTTTTATTTTGTTTGATCACAGAGAGCAATCAATATTCTGTCACAATGTTTCCCTATTAATCTCAGATATAAATCAATTTGGTTTGTATTCCCATACAAACTCAGAAAACACGATTTTCCTCTCACAATAGCAGGCACACACTAACTGCACAATTACCCATTCAGCACTAAGCACTCACTCACAGATATAAACGAGCTGTCAGAAAGCCACAAGAAAACTAATTGGATTGGGAAAAAAAGCAAACAGCCATTCTGACATTTGGTCAATACTAACAGCATGGATTTGGTGTTTTACATAAAATCTACTTAGACTTTGACGGAAGCGAACAGATACAAGATGTTTGTGTTTTGTTTTCTTTTCACTCAGTGGATATATATAAAGGAGGCCAAAGGAACAAAACATCAGAGAAGAGCTGCTAAACAGAGATGGGTAGAAAGCAGATGTCACATCAACATCAGAACATCGGTTCTCTATTGCAGTTGGAACATGCAAAAATGGGGATAGAATTGAATATTTTCCCCCCACATGGACCTGCAGGATGTTGGCAGGTCTTCAGTGCATCGGCATATGTCTGCATATGTTGATGATGTTAACATCTTTATCCATGATGAACATGATGTTCTTGTACAAGAACAGAGCCTGGTTCTCTGTCCCAGGGAGAGGGATCCCTCATTCTGCGGTTCTCCCTGAGGTTCCTGTCCTGTTCCAACATTTTTTGAGCAGTTTCTCCTTACCCCGAACACGGGTCTCAAGGACAGAGGGTTTAGTATTGCACACAGGCTCTGGGAGCCGCCTCAGAAAAGAGAGGCAGTGTTTGTTCGCATAACCATTCGCACCTACAGGCAATTTAGTGACCAATTAACAACAACACTATGTCAAGCTAGTGAGAACATTTTGAGGCAAAATTAGGAGGGAGTGCTGGACATGGTGAAGATAAAGTTATTTAAATGGAAATGTTTGCTACCCCTGAGGTCCTACAGGGGTTAGTAAATAACCTGGGCACTTCGACTCTGAGGCACAGACTGGATGTTTGGGTGCCTCCACCTGACAAAGTGGAAGATGTCCAACGCCTCCAACGTCAGGTCAACATTGCTCAGGCAATGTTGTAACAAGTTGGAACAAAAAGCAACAAGAAGCAACTCTATTTGAACTGTGTGAAGTGGACTTGTCTTTTTGCCTCAGAATGTACCCTCAAAGGCAGGCTTTATTTTGGGTTGATAAGAGAGATTCACTGCAGTTTTGATGAACTTTAAGTAAGGGACATCTGGAGGACCAGGAAGAACAGGGTCCAGAGTGTGAAGTGTCTGGTGGCTGAACATGACTTCCACACACTGACCAATAATGTCGATGGGTTCATGGTTAAGTGGAGGGGTTTTATGTTCGGTGAGAGTGGAGACTTCACTCATCCTCAACTTTTAAATCCTGAGGGTCATATAGGTCAGTTTCTATCAGGTCATGTCACAGAAATAAAATAAATGAAAATATATATATATATATATATATATAGAATAGCCTGTGACCTGATGACACTTCAGGAACTCAGCAAGGGGGGTGCAAGAGGGAAATATTTGAATAACCTTTTAATATTTAATATTCATAACTTGGTTCTAGGTACTAACCCAGCAAGATTTGTTCCAGAAATGTAAACCACTTAACAATGTGAATGTTTTCTGTAGCAATAGCCCAATTATTATTCATGGGCAGCACAGGGGATCTTTTAGATTCAATGGATCATGTCTCTGCGCAAAAAGGAAACAGGCAAAAATGAGTTTTAAGATATGTATTTATTGACTAAATACTAATAACACACATATAATACTAAAATGACAAAACACAAGACAAACAAAGAACAGACACAGAACGTAAAAGAAGACAAAAGATAAATTCTGGGTGATGGTGATAGGAGAAAGTTATTGATCAATTATTAATCCCTGAATAACTGAACTAATGACTAACCTATCGTACGTGAGAATCGCTGCCGATGTGTGTGTGTGTGCATGTGTGTGTGTGTGTGTGTGTGTGTGTGTGTGTCAGTTACGGGACTTTTGACAACAACTCTATGAGCAGCTCAGAGATGTAACAGCCTACTTGACTTCAGGAGCTGAGGCTGGGACCCAGTGATGCTGGATTCTGCATGCGACGTCTCCAAAGTGGGTTGTCCTTGAATGGAGTCATGTTCTCCAGAGTCCTGCCGATAGCGCCTCCTGATCAGCGACTTAGTGCAACTCGCCAGTGGTTCCTTAGCTGGTGATTGAGCCACCTGCAGTCCAAACTGCATCTGAAGCCTCCAGCGCCATCACCCAGAGTTTGGGTGCAAAGCTCAGGTAACAATCTGATAAAAAGGATTCTCGGTTTGTGGAGATGACTGAAACGTTGGCTAGGCGTTCAGGATCCTCTAAAACAAGAATCTAAAACCCATAAAATGAAAAGAAGAAAAATAGGATTTGCTACAAGAAAGCGGTTTGCTTGTTGTAGTCTCCAAAACAAAAGTGTAAAAACTTGGTTTAACTCTCTGCACTAATACTCAAGCTTAAGAGGCACAACTTGCATACGAAGAAAGAAACGAAGATTACATATTAAATGGTTCAAGGATACTAGAATGAACGAAAGAACATCGAGAAAAGACATTACACATTTCACGCTGGTGAAGTCTGTAGCAAGGCATTAGAGTACGTCATCAGAAAAGGGGACATTGTTGAACAGCAAACATCGATGTTTCTAATATCAACCTCAGCTAAACTGGTAGTAAACAAGTAATGTTCTTATATACGAGTATGTAACATTACCATGAGACACATAATATGTTTAATACATTTGTTAGGTTACAAATGAAATAAAGGAATCTCAGAGTCTCAGTCCTGCTCAGGAATGCAGGAAAAGATCTGGAGTTCAGTTTGGACCCCAAAGAAGAGAGTGGGGGAGTTTGAGATTTGGGGTCACAGTTAATGACTCTTTTGAGTCATAAACTGTGGAAGGGAGGAAGGTTCTTCTCCCTGCAAGGTGTTTGTCTAATGTCAGCAGTGACACATCTTTATGGTTTGATGCCCAGAGAGTGAACTTAGAGGAAGGAGAGTCATTCAAGATGGCTCTTGGTGCCATCTTGATAAGGAGGTTCCATGTTAAGGAGAAGTCACAGGGGTCATGCTGGTGTGACCTCAGATGGGCTGATTCACAAGTGGTGAGAAAGGGATGTGGAGGAATGATACAAAACACACACTGTTATAACCAATGCGCACTGGAGTTAGTCGCAATCAGATGGGTAGTAATGGTTTCATGGGGTTACAACACAATGCTGGTTGAACCTACGTAAGCTTTGGGTTTTTTTTTGTGTTTTTTTCAAACTGCAGATTTTAAATGTTTTTTTTTCCTTCTTCAATTGTCACATGATTTTTTGAGGTTAGATTTTTAGATGTTCAGATATCATAAAAAAAGTTTATCTTCAATATCCTGAATCCATCAGGCCCTGAAAAATAATTACTGCGTGGAATACCATGTACGTTTTTAAGACACACACACACACACACACACAAACATACACACACACACTAGCAGGTGCTCTCTGTTGGATGTGGATGAAGACAGATGAGTGGTGATCATTCTCATTAGAACAGTGATGAGCTCCTGTGAAGACATACACCTGGACCACCCCACACCTGGGGAGAAGTGTGCCTGCGTGCGTGCGTGCGCGCGTGCGCGCGTGCACGCACATTAAGTGAGAGTGTGACTATTGAGAGTGTGACTATTGAGCACAATATCAGAAAGGGGAAAAAAAGACGAGGTTGTGGGACAACTGTGATCCGCCCAGCACCAGACACATACGGTGTGAGAGAGAACACTTTTTATCAGATGGCCTTTACAAAAGAAAACATTGTTCTGAAGTGAACGTCAGTTCATTTTTCTCGCCATTACACAATATATTTCTTATCAGATATACCTTCATCCTGCAACCTGCAGATTGTCTCTCCATGGGACTGCACACACACACACACACACACACACACACACACACACACACACACACAAATGTGCTTTATCCCTGCTAAACCTGTCTCCCAACGACTGTGGCAGCACAACTACAGTATATGGTGAAACCCATATAATGTGGTTCTTTGAAGTTGGTGTATAATGGTCACACTGCATGGATGTTTGCTTTAAAGAGATAAGCTGTACAAGGGAAGTGTTTACTGAAGCAGTCTGACAATGGAACATCAATTTCCACTGTTGTATGAAACAGGAGCCGTGTTTTAAACATGTATCTCTCACTGTGGGAAGTAAAATCAAGCACACATGCTGCCGGAGACAAGTTTACAGTAACGCTGGTTCTCCAAGCCACATATGTCTGTGATATTGACAAGAGTGGGCGGGACAAGGTTAGATAAGGCCTGTTGATTGACGAATGCTGTCATCCAGTTCCATTTGCTTTGTACATACACATCTTTGCCTGTTGCTAATTTAATCTCACCTCTGATAGATAGTAATTTCTTTTCTTCTTTCTTTTTTTTAAGGCAGCCTTATTAATATTTTCATTTTCAGCCACTGATGGGCAGAGAAACTTTCATTACTGAGAGAAATTACAGAGGGAAGATGGAGCAGAAATGGAAGACAGTAGATGTGATTGGACAGAGATGTATGGGAGCGTGGACGCAATGGCCGACATCATTAGCTTCAATTAGGATCCTGAATACAGCGGAGGAGGAAAAAAAAGTGACATGCATATTAACATGTGGAGCATGAACGCACCAGCCCACATGTTTGCTGTACAGAGTCTGATGAACTTTGCATAACAGCATAAATTCCCAGAGGAAACGTACATGCTCAGATTATTCTATCCTTCCATTTGTGCTGGTGGAAAGGCGGAAGCAGCCATTTGGTTATGTTTTGGTTTTTTTTTTTTTTTTTTAATGGACAGTCATATCTGTGGTGCATCTGCGACCTGAATCAGTCTTTATCAGAATTCCTCAGACTTCTTTTGGTCCATTTTGCAGGACTGACTCCAGAGCTGAGTTTTGACAGATTCAAAAGTTTGCTGGTGTAATCTGGTGCCAAGGTTTTTGCTTGGTATGTAGAAGAGCTTCACTGCAGATTCACATTTCTCCACTTATGCACCATGCATCTCTGCGCTCTGCTTCAATTCTAATCTCTGGCTCCCCACCTTCCTATCTACTCCCTACTCTCATATCCACGCCCTAACCTCCTCCTCCTCACAGCCCCCCTCTTCAATAGCCTCACCCAGCCTTTCTGGATAAAGAGAATACAGAGGATCGGTTGTGGTGCTGTGACCTTTGGAGGTGGCCTTCAATCTAAAGGTATGGCGGTGGATGCAGAGCTTAGACAGATTTACTGGAGTTGCCCACAAGAACAGATTCCTCCCCTCCTCCGTTTCTCTGGAGGCAAAGAAAGGTTCAGCATTGAGAGAGAGAGTGACGTGTGTCTTCTAAAATAGTAATAATTTGAGTGTCTGGGCCGATAAAAAGGAAACGAATTGTGCAGAGAAAGAGAAGAAGACAAAAATGCCTGCTGGTCACAGTGGGGCTGCAGTCATTTGGAGCGCAACTGGAGACTGTGAGAGACCACTAAGAGAAAAGGCCAGATGCATGGATACAGTATAGGATTAGAGAGACACATGGGGAGATCGGAGGATATCATGGAAATAATAAAAAAATCAGAGGAAAAGCATTGTAAAGGGCGTCGTAGCGAACAGAAAGAAAAAAAAAGTGTTTCTCCGCTCGTATGGTTGCACCTATAACTGTGTTACATCTATATGCTGTCAACTACAGTAGAATTGTCTTCAGTTGCAACAAAAGGAGACATGCTAACCCTTCTGTTGGGACGGATGAAGGTTAAAACCCAGGAAATCTTACTGGGTGTGTGTGTGTGTGTATTCAAAACCATCCCATGAGGGGTCCCCCAGGTGTCTTTTAATTTTGGTCCAATTTGCATATATCCAATCAGGTAGAGTAATTGGGAGTGCGTGAGATAGTGTGGAGAGACTGAACACACACACACACACACACACACACACACACACACACACACACACACACACAGAGGACGTTGGTCTGTCCCAGGATGCAGCAGAAATGTGTTGCAGACGAGCTGATGACACTGATAATTGTGGCACTGAGTGATGGGTCTAATCAGCAAAAGTATCTTCCTAATCAATTGACCTTCCTCCTCTACCCATGTCTCCATTTCCCAGGCTCCCAGACAAACTCCTTGTCCCTACATGAAAGGCGCCCGCACTGAAGATCAGCATGAATAGTCTGAATTACAATTATTGACCTTGGCTGGCAGTGGTACACAAAGCACAGTGATAAGAACCACAGGGGGAGAAATGAATTCTCAACATGAAGCTGAATGAATGAGTGACACTGTAAATATATGCGACAACACACTTTCAGTGTCTTTTTAATTTCATAGCCATCAGGATTTTTTTTTTTTTGGTCAAAGATGGAATGATGATTCCAACCTTGACTCTATTGTGCATGTTTCAGGGTTGAAAATGACTCATAGGGGAAAAAACGTAATAAGTAATATAGTAATAATAATTATTATTAGTATTCTTATTATTTATATTATTATTATTATTTGATTTTTTTATGTTTCACTATGTGGTGCAGTATTCAGTGACAACAACATTGTCAATAAACAGAATAGAAGCGACATAACTGTTGGAACAACTGCTGTCAAATCTAAGTGTTGCTGTTGACATTCTACACAAGTTATTATGTGAACCTGACAGCATCACTGACAGGATTCGACAGAAATATATATGCAGGATGGAGGGGATGAATTGACAATAGTGTGTGAACGTGTGTGAGTTGCCCTCCAAATGCAACAGACTGGATAAACAGTAAAATGAGAGATTGTATGGAGGATTGAAAATGCCCAAACAAACAAATATCAAAAATACATTTCCATATTAATTAGTAAATACAAAATCAGCCTGTTTCAAGAGTAAACTTTCAAATTTGAATGTGTGAATTTATTATTTATGGAAAAGCTCAATAAAATGTTGAGTAAAAAGGAAACCAAACAGTTCCCATAAACCTAAACACATGTCCCCTGCTGCAAAGGCTGGTGTTTGGTTGACAACCTCCGCTGCTCCAGTGCAAACCTCCTCTCTATATATTGACACCAGAAGCCGAGTGAGTCCCATGCTGACATAAATGTATTTACTTTGGGGTTGGTTTTTGCTTTTTTCCTCACACCAAAGTGTAAATCTAAAAGAGCCCTGAATATTCTTGAATTTGAAGTCACTTAAAATGACAAATACATGTGTATATGTAGAAATGTGTGTGTCTAATACTGGGGTCAATAAGTTATTCAATGTGTACCACCATGTATAGAGTAATAATATATATTATGTTTTGTCATTTATTTATTTATTAAAATTAATTTTTAAGGGTTGTGGAAATACCTGTATCATTTATTTGACTAATTACGCCTAAAATACAGAAAAATCATATGAATGGAAATGATGACCAAAAGTTTCTATTCATTACAGTTGTTTAGTTTGAACAAGGGTTCCTGCTGAGACAGTATGAAATAATGTACATGACTGGAATGATGACTAATTTCACGGAGAGTGACAGAGTTTGTGGATAGTGATACTCTGGAGAAGTCTAATGGGGGGTGGGGGGCACTGCAAAAGCCCATAATTACCAACCACCAAGCAAATGGGCCATCCAAGCACACAACCACTTAATTGGTAGTTAGGGTTTTCTGTGGAAAAGCACAAACACACCAGAGATAATTTCTTAATGGAGACCTATTAAGTCTGAGAATCTGCCATTTAGCATTCACATAGGGAAAACACACACAGCACACACACTCCTGTTAGGGCTGCACGATAAATCTTCTCATCACGATAAGAGCATGTATGATAAACTTATCCTAAAAAGCATTTAAACGGCGATAAGTCTGAGTTGATTGACCCCTGAAGGGAAACTGCAGTGTTACAGCAGTGGTACACAATATTAAAACAACAGTATTCACAGCCTTTTAAAAAAATACAAAATAGAAATATATAGCACCTCTAAGAATTAAACAAAAACGTAGCAATAATGAAGGCAATAAACTGATGGGTATAAATCAGTAAATAGATTAGAAATAGTAGATTGAAAGAAAATGAAAGATATACATACAACACACAAACTGACCAACAGTACACCAGTGTATTCAGTTTGACTCCGCAAAAGTGCGTGCAACACACAGACAAACACAACTCCTACACACAGAGGGCAACCTAACTTGCTGAAGAACAGACTGTCAGGACGCTTGTAGATTAAATTAAATTTTCAACCCATGAAGTTTTTATCTATTTTATAAGTGAATCATAGCAAAGTATGTGACCTTCAAAAATACACAGTCCTACAGCTCTGTCATGAAAGGATGTTAAAGTAAAACAAGTAAAAGTAAACAAGTAAAACAATCTAAACCAGCGCCTGCTTCTCCACCCCGCTCTTTTGAGTGTCCACAGATAACTGTACAAAATCCTTCAGGGTCAATTGTCTGATATGAGCAGATACTACTGGGGAAACAAATCAAACATATTGACTGAACACTTGAACACACATTTAGTATCAACATCAAATCATTAAATTGACAGACACACAATTCAAACAACACAAAGTAGATCCAGAAACCACTTGCACAACCATTTCTGAAATAATGATATACTGTTGTGCTCGCAGGATTTTCCATTTGGAAAGTATGTTGACGACTGGAGCTGAACATCAGTGAGGTAAATGTCTGCTGCTGTATCACAAATACTGAGTCAGAACCAGATCAAGTTGCAGCTAATGCAAAGCATCATGTTAAATGTATGTACGATGCGACTGTCACAATCCCACAAAAGAACCAACAACCATTTCTAAGTATGATAGATGGAGAGAGATGTAGATAGATAGATAGCACACTGTTGTCAACAGTCAATACACACACACACACACACACACACACACACACACACACACACACACACACACACACACACACACACAGAGTCAAGCTTAGCAGCTGTGCTGGTTGCTGCAGCAGACAGGCTCAGTGAAATTACACTTGAGGACATAATCTGGACACTGAACTGTGTTATCGCTGGTCTCCTGATGTTGATTAAGCAATAGGAAGAACCGTACACAAGACAATCTGGGAGGAAATGAAATGTGATGGGTCTCAGCCACAGTATATTTCAGTGGATGTGCAAGAGTCTCTTTGGGGCACGGAGAGAAGAAAAACACAGAGCGCTTTATTTGTCTCTGGCGTTAATTTAGTTTGGCACTCAGACAAGACTCAGACAAGAACGAAAGGACACATTTTCACTGTTGGAATAAAGGAAAAACATTTGTTGGTGACATTCATTCCTTTCTTACTGTATATAAACCATCAGTCCTATGACAAATTCCTTTACGAGACCGATCTCAGTGCACAGTTAATATATTTTAGGAGCTCTCTAAGCCACATAGATAAGTTCTATGCAGTGCCCCAGCAGGAGGTAATCTCTTGAGAAAACATTTATCTTTGAGGAATCTTGCTTAATCATCTCCATGGTGTTGTGCAGCTCAGCATCGGAGGAGTTAGGTGGTTTTGGATTAGTCCCCCCTGCTGTGTTCAAGTCTTATCACTGCCTCCACACCATTCAGCGACAAGTCAATGCTCTTACCCAAAGAATTTTCTCTCAGAGCGAGCTAAGAGTTCAGCCCCTTGCTTTTTTTGTCAAATGACAATATTCATGTTTGAGCAACACCTTTTTTGTCATAAATAAATACAATCATTTCAATTCAAAAGTTTGACGAACCTACGTCATTGACACGGCTGCTGTCACTCATTTAAGTGGTAATTTGTGAGGGTTTGGTTCTTTTAGTGAACTGTAATCCAGCGTAGTTTTTAGGCCAGAGCTCATGTGTTGAGAGACAATGGCTGCCACAGGACGTGGATACGTCACAGAGTCATGCAGAGAGGTTAATGATCGTCAGGCTCTCATTCCGGAGGCAGTGCTGGAGATAGGTCATACATAAAAAACTTGTCGACCACACACACACAAAGATGGATGTCAGGGAAGTGAGTGATGTATGTTACGCTGAGTGTTTCTGACAAGCTTGATCAGCGAGGCAAAACAAGGCCATGCTGCATGATTACTGACACATGAATATGTGCAGACATGCCAGGTAGACGCTTCTACAGCTGTTGCTGATGGGTACTCGGCATGGAACAAAACACCTTCATGTGTAACCACCGCGCTCCCAGAGGCACTTATTCCTGTGCTCCAGGCATCTGCAGTGTGTGCGTCAATAACGGTTATTTCATCAACGGATCAGAGAGCGTGTGTGAGTGTTTGAATACACATGGGCCTTTCATGTGTCCAACGCCCACTCCTCCCTCCTGACCTCCACCATCTAACATTTACATGACATCTACTATATTTACTAATCAGGCTCATTCCTCATTCAATCAATCTGTGAAACACCCCCCCACACACTCTATAATATCTATCCCTCACCCTTCCTACCACTGTCTCTCTGCTGTTCGGATACTGTGTGTGTTCACGGACGTGTGTGGCAGAGCAGCAGCCTGCAGAGTGGATGGGACCCAGCTGTCAATCACTTTGCCAGGAGATGAGATCAGGATGTTCAGAGGACATACAGCACCTATCTGGCACTCTGCAGATAAGAATGCTTCAAGCAGGTGTGTGTGTGTGTGTGTGTGTGTGTAGACCCTATGAAGCTGAGGGTGTGTGCTAGGTGAGGGATATTGATGGGCAATATACAATCAAATCAGCAGTAAAACTGAGTGAATAGGAGTTTTGTTCATTTGCATTCTCTTGTTTCTCACTGAACTGTTGATATCCATAGAAATAAAACCATTTTTTAAAAACCAAGTTTTACCTACTGAAGCCCTGTAATTTTTGGTTCCGTTTCATGTAACCATGTACAACTGATGTGAGATAGTTCAGTGACAACACTTCTGTAGCATTGGTGCAAAAACAGCTATATTCACCAATATTCAGTTTAATTTGGTTCTAGTCTAGTCTCTCATTAAAAACAACCAGGAATCAGTGTGTACAGTTTGGAAATAATACTTCCTCAGTGATACCCTCATGATCAGAGGCTCTGTCAGTGACGCATTCTTTCAACAACAGCTATATCTGAGAGTAAACCATCATTTTGACTGAGAAGCTGTGGAGCTCCACACGGTGGCCTGTGTCACCACCTTATTGACAGCCCCCTGCATCTCATCCAAACACAAATGAAATGACACAAACAGGTTCAGCAGAGGTCCTGCCAGCGATGTGGAGGAGGAGCTTTTGTCTGAGGTGGTAGAACGCTGCTCATCATGGATAGAAGGCATGAAAACGTCCTCCGAACAGAATACTTGAGGAGGGCATTGGCCCATCTTTCTGCCTACTCATGGTTTGACAGCTAATTAGACCTGAATGATCATGGAACTTATCTCTGAAGTCTACTGCAGATCACATGAGCGTTTTTACCAAATGTTGCTGTGGTCTGAACAATCCTGTTGCACCGCAACGGTTACAGACCGTCTCAAAGTTTTGCCCAATGGGCTGAGCGCTGGCAATGGCTACCCATGAGCCCTGTGCTGTGTATATAGAAACAACAAACACGGTTGACTTTTTGGCTCTGACTAGGACGTAAACTGTCTGATAAATATTTTTGATATTGTCACCTCAGCACAAAGAATCACTGGACCCAGACAGAGACGAAAAACGTAATCTTTTAGGAGGAGTAAAAATATACACACTAGATATCAAGAAGACGATACCACGGATTCCAAAGGGAGAACAAAACACGACACTCACTAGGAGGTGGTAAATATGACAAGGAAACCAGAACTTATCCCTGAATATCCCTGAAAGGGTAAACACCAATTTGGATAACTCTAAACAGAAACTGCAAAGCTAAGGATTAAACTACACAAAGCAAGAGGCGATGAAACACTTAATCAAAATACTCTCAATACTCACACAAGGCAAGATAGACTATGATTTGGGGAATGCTTTCACAAGTCATATGACGACGATGTGGCAACAAGACATGAGGCGTGGCAGGCTTAAATAGGGAGGGAACAGGTGTGAACAATGAACGTATTCAAGGGGGGGGGGGGGGGGGGGGAAAGGGGGCA
>CAAKHB010003934.1:68260-79461 GCA_901007665.1 Aeoliscus strigatus
TGTGTATCACTTATATTAGCTCGGCTGTATTGTAAATGAGGCCGCTACCTCAATATACTTCAGAGTTTAAAATAAATAAATACATTACTCTGATGTCTTTTATTCTTTATGAAGCTATGATTTGAAATACATTACTTTTTTTTAGATTTACCAGACATATTTGGTGTATTTGCAAAAGGAACGGATCGAAGAATCGGATCGGAAAGAAAATGGGTGGTATCAAACATCACTAATAGAAAACCTTGCGTGTGTGCACTACTATGAAATTACCATACAGATGATTTTCTAGATAAAGCAAATGAAGGGTAGGGTTGTCTGTCAGATGTCAGACAGCATAGAGGTGGTGGTGTGGTTTGATCGATGGAAGTCAAATGAATGATCATTTATTTAATAGAACTAGCCAATACACATGGCCATTTAAAGAACAAACCATACACCTAATAAATAAATATTGCGAAGAGAAGACATATGTTTTTTAAAATATATATACATTTCCTATATTAAAAATGTTCGATTTTTGTGACTTTAAGTACGAATACACCGTAGTGTTTTTTGTTATTTTATGCTTGTTTATGTTTCTTGTTCCTGCAAAATCAAAAAGGGAACATTTTAAGGACTATGATGGACCATGCTGTCATTCTCTGAAGTTAGCAGCTCAACTTCTACTACACACGACAAAGACACAGAGGTGTTATAATCTGGTGTTGTCCTTCTCTTGTGTTCACCTGGAACCAAATGTCTACCTTACCTCCACGTCTCTACCTGCTTCCTACCCCCTACTGAGAGTGAACCTGAACTATAATGCAAATGCCTTTTCCTTTCATTCGTCCTGTCTGATCACACCCACACTCTGTACCCACTGTATAATTGTCGCTCTGCCCTGTGCTCTTGGTCAGTCTCCTGTACCAGACCTGCTCTGTGTCAGAAGACTCACTGTTTTCTGGATCACTATTAAACCACCACCACCACAGCAAACACTGGGTCTTGAGAATTTTCTTCAACACACCCCACGGGAGTTGGGCCCATGGTGGTCATGGCCCCCAAGGAGCTGTGCCCTTATTTTCATATCTGAAAGGTGGCAACCCTGGTGAAGGATTAAATCTCTCTTAATGTGGACAATTTTACACTTCTATGACAAGTAATACCCACTCATAGATGCTTTCAGTGGTGCTACCCACACCTAATTATTTCCATCAAGTTAATTAAAAGCTCAGGTCAGTGTACAAAATCGTAATGGTCTCTTTAATGCTGTTCTCATGGAACCAGACAGGTTTTTCTCCTCACTGTTTTTCTTAACCATGGTGCATGTTCGTTAAGAGAAAAGAAACCACACTACTAAAGACAAGTGTTTCTTTGGCCATCAGGAAAAACTTGGACTTATGCTCATGTTCTAACATGCTAATGCTAGCTCTAGGCTAGGCTCTGGGCTTCTGTCTGAACCAATAACACATTCACAACAGGCTCCATAGCTCAGTGGTTAGAGCACTGGTAGGATCTTCGCTTGGGCCTGTGAAATGTGTTATTGGGACGGTTGTTTTTCAATGGTAGAGCGGACTGTCCAAAAAAATAATAATAAAAAAAAATGAGCAAGACACTGAACACCTAACCCTCCCCTGATGCTTGGGCATCGGTGCACAGGACCGCTGTGACCAAAATGGTCAATCCCTCCATGACTGTCAGGATGAGAAGAGGAATCCCTTCCCTACTGAGCCTCCACACTTCTTCTTCACCAGTACACCTTTTTATTTTGGTCTTTGGTCCTCAGACTGCTACAGTGTGCCTTTTATTTTCTTCTAGTCAACAGGTTGTGAAAGTGGAAGAAGTTGTCGACGGTATCTCAGCTCTAAAAGATGACTTATTTGCATAGTGCTCATTGTGAGTCATAGAAAATGTTAAATGGAAACGTTTTCAGAAATATATAAAAAAGTATTTGAAATATTCATTTATCATCATTGGAATAAAGTACTGACAACTGGTTGTTATATTTCCACAAGCCAGCTATTTTTCAATTTATTTCTGCAAATTTATCAAATGTTTTTTTCTTTTTTTTTCTTGGCAGATCTCAAAAACAATAACTAGTCATCTATAAAAATAGACATACTTCCAGATTGAAAGACTTGGATTAGCAAATGTTTTGAACTTTTGTTTAATGGAAATTCTTTTCTGTCAGTGTGGCTGTGTAATGGGTTTGTCATTTAAGCACCACTCTCACACACTTTGGTCTGTGAATGGAGCTTTCAAAGGAAAGATGGAATCGATTTTCATATATCAATCTATCTTTCAGCCAGGTTTAAGAATGACTGGTTATGTATGATTTTTGTCAGCAAGGGCAGAAAATGTACCTTATGTCCATGAGTGAAAACATTTTGAATAAATATTAAAAACAAAAACAAAACACCCACACTAATGGCAGCACCTCTCCTTTATCTACCTCTCTTCTACAATTCTGGTTCAGGCAGCAAAAGGAAGAAAAAGAGATGAAAAGGCAAAAGAATGAGAGAAAGAAAAAAATGAGAGAAAAAGAGACAAGAAAGAGAGATCCCTTTGATGTTCTCCACAACGCATCACAAAGTCAACTCAAAGGGTTTGTTAAAAATGCATGACATGCACACAACTACAAAATAAGTAATGAACTTAAAGAAATAAAGATCAAGTGATTTCATACATGCCCCGACTTCAAAGAAACAACGTGACTCGAGGGGAAGAGAATAGAGGAAGAAAAATACATAGCAATGATTTCTTCTCTCTGAGATTGCAGACTAATTATCCTCCTGTATAACAGTGAGGAGGCTGGATGAGGCAGCAACTGAACCACAGATTGAAGGAAAGAGTTATTTGGACTTTTGTAATAGAAGTTTAAGCGAACATTCAATATGTCCCTATTTCAAGTACCCTGAATTTATTATAAGTGAACCTGCCATGCCAGCAGGAGTGTAATAGACATAATCTGACTTTGTGTTACAGCGATGGAACACCAGTTCGAAGCAAGGAAGCAGATAATTGCCACATAATTACATGCAACAGTAGCCATTAGAATATCCGCCATTAAGAAGAAAAAAGGAAAAACACAATTATGAGAGGATGGTAATGAGGATTCAATCGACGTGGACGGTGTTGCCAGCACCAGAGACCTCTGTTCGCTCTCAGTTTGACTCACATATGCTGGCCCACATTCCACCATCTGGCAGAGGACACAAGCATGAGATAACTCAACACTATGCAACATAATGACGTCGGCTACAGACACTTTTTTCCTTCGTAATGACACACCTTTTTATTCATTCATTCTTTACAACCAACGGCTGTTTTAGGGGAAATGGGACATGTACTTTCAATCAACCTGGCTTTGTGACATCCTCAGCATTTTTATCACACACATACCTGATGCTGATTCAAAGCTTGGGGACAAAGAGCAGCGAAATGGCAGCTCTGAGTAGATCCTAATCAAATTTAAGCTTCCCTTCCAGCCATTCCTATGTTTAAATGTTGCCAAAAGCAAGGTAATATCCACACATCAACCTGGCTATTTCTCTCAGTTTGGTTTGCTAGATGTCTATTTTCACAAGGTTATACTAATAAAACACTTCCCATGCGGTCTGCCTCACAGTCCCCCACTTTGTTCAACATTTGCAAATTTTGGATTGAATATGAAAGGATTCTGGCTGAAGTCAATGAATGCAACAATAAGCCCATGGTTGTTAAACTTCAGGAGTGCATGAATAAATCACTAGAGAGAGGCGAGGGGGGAGGTAAGGGTGGGGTGGTGTAGAAAGGGAGGAGTGGAACAAAACCAGATCTTTTTACCCTCAGGTTACCCAGCTCCCCAAATATTGTAATCCGCTTAACCCGCTGAGGGTTCTCTTGTATGAACTAGACTGTTCCAGACCAGATCCTACCAAGAGCACAGAGGCAGAAATCGATGCCATACACCCTGACTAATAAGATTTCCTCCATAGTGAGTCTAGAGGGTGTTGGCATGTGAGTACATTTGCCTCCTCATGCATTTATGCCAGGGTGTATGTGGGTATGCATGTGCTGAATGCCCTTGTTCCTTGCCGTGTGTGTGTGTGTGCATATTTGGTACAGACAATGGTGGGTGGTAAACGCCTGACATTTCCTCACAGCTGGGAGCATCTTGGGTATGCTCGGGGGTACAAAATGACGTACGTGCTGAGGAGAAGGGATGGAAGGGGTTGTGAGAGGGGAGAGAAAAACAGACAGAAAAGCCTGAGGCTCCCAACTGTGGTGGCTTTGCAGAAAGGTGTTATTGGCAAAGTACTCCTCTTTCTTCTTATGCTGTGATATTTCTGTTCTCTTTAGCAAGAGTGAAGATGAATTATTAAGATGCATCTGGAGAAATCATCGAGAAAGGTCGGCGAACACAGATGTCTCGGTGGGCATGTCTGAAATATACTGCAACACAGATAAAGCTCCCACTTAGCTCCTTAACATGGAGGAGCTGCACCTGCAGGAGCTGGAAGCACCTTTCATTATTTGACTGCATTTCTGCTGATGAATCGACGTAAATCTTTAGGGAAGATTCAACCATCAAGCCAGTTAACGAGATGAATTAACTAACAAGACCTGGGAGGGAAGTGAGGAGGGGTGCACTCGGTTCTGCACAGTCATAGATGATCACTTCATCTTTGCAGTCATTTTTTCATAACGTGTTGGGGGTGACTCTGTGGTTCAGTGGTTAGCACTGTCACCTCATAACAAAAAGGTCCCTGGTTGGATTTCTCCACCTCCAGAATCATGCTGAGGTTAATTGGTCTCTTTAAATCCCCCGTGGGTGTGAATGCGAGTGTGAATGGTTGTCAGTCCTGGTCAGGGGACTCATCCACGTTGTACACTGCCATTTGCCAGCTGTGATCAGCTCCAGCACAACTGCGACCCATAAGCTGGAGAAGATGAATGTATGAATGACCATGTAACATGAACAAATTTACTGTTATCGTACATATTTATGAGTCTCACACATTTTTTCGCTGTGTCTATACAGTTTAAACATGCATTTTTGTCAGTGTACATAGTGATGAGGGATGTATAAAGCAAACTGCAGCGGTGAGTCTAATGCAAAATATCATGAATAACTAAAGCTAGGTTGCCATTTTCAACATGGAGGCTCTGGAGGAGGCCTTGTAATAGTTTAGCTTGTGCTAGACGGTAAGGTCTTGCCCCTGGAGAACTGGCGAGCATTATCCTGCTAAGACAGCCTGCAGCTGGGTAATAGCTGGCATATCCACCACTGTAGGAGCCAATCAAATATTTACACCCTTAAATGCACAGAGAATTCCTTGTGCATCCTGTCGTGTCTATTCCACTGTTCCTCTGTGTGCTAAAATAATATGTACTTTGCCTCTGTTCCCCAGTGGTAGCAGGATTTGTGTGTGTATGTGTGTGTGTGTTGCATCTCAGTATAGGTCTGCATGTGTAAAATGTGTGCACATATGAAGCTTTAAGTTCTTACATATGTGTGTTTATCCCTTTATAAATGACAGTGTTCAGGGACTTTTGAGGGTCAGTGTAATGTAAATAACGAGTATAATAATGATGATACTAAAACAGCGGTTTGGACTTTGTCAGTACATGGATGCCTTGCACATTCTGCTGTCTCCTGCTGGGGTGACTGCAGCTTTCAAAGCAACTGTGGAGATGACAAGGGAAAAAGTGCCATGCCAATTAGGGTGCTGAGAAAGAAAGAGATGAGGAGGTGGTGGAGGAGAGGATAGAGAAAAATAAAGGGAAAGGGGTAAGAAGAGACAACACAAGTGAGAAAGGAAAAGAAAAAAATAATGGCCTTACACTGTCAATGTGGAGCAAACAGAGGGGAAGGAGGAGGTAAACACTGCTGGGACAAACAAGTCAGCAGGGAGGGAGAGAGAGAGAGAGATGGGGGGTCAAATTAGCCTCTCCCTCAGGCGTAGCAGCTTCACAATGGCGCCTCACCGGGAAGTAACACTCTTACGGGAATGACAGGAAACGTGTGTGTGTGTGTGATAGACTGTGGTGTCCATCTTTGCTGGTCAAACACTTACTTCAGTCAAGCTCTGTGACACACATCTATGACACGGTGGTGCAGCGGTTAGCACCGTTGCTCTCCCTGTGTCTGTGTGGGTTCTCTCCGGGTACTCCGGCTTCCTCCCCCCTCCACAAAACGCATGCTAAGGTTAATTGGTTTCTCTAAATCGTCCTTAGGTGTGCATGAATGGTTGTCTGTCTTTCATGTAGACCTGCGAAGAGCTGCCAACTTGTCCGGGGTGTACCCCACTTTTCACCTGTTAACAGCTGGGATCGGGACCCGTAACCGGAAAAAGCGGCAGATAACGAATTTTGGCATGAACTTCTTTTTTTGTGTTTTACCTTATTTTATGTATGTATGTATGTATGTATGCATGAATGTATGTATTTAATAGTATTCCCTTCTCTAAAGTAGGACCTGTCTTGTTGAAAACCAGCCTTTTTTTCTCTTTTTTTGCTTTCAAGTGGCCACAGCAGTTCCACAGAGAGAGCTGACAGATAACACTCTGCTGACATTTCCTCAGCTGGATGGTTCTTTGCATCTCTGAGAAGCAGCAGCCGGTCAGACCACCACCGCCTCTTGTCACACTGAGTTGCCTAACCTCTGTTGCCCAAGTTTGATTTCTTCAGAAAAAGTAACAGTACTAAATATTTTTCTTGACTTCTTGTTACAGGTCTCGAGCGTGAACCTGTAAACAGATTTTGTTCCTGAAAGCAGGAGAAACAAATCAGTCCCCTTCATTTATATATTTACGGTTTTCCATGACAAAGCACAATTTCAAAATAACCATGTCTTTTCATAGTTCAAGTTGTACAGTATATGGGATAACAGTTTTAACCTCATTATGAAACCAACAGGAATGTTCATGGAGCCAAAACTACAGTAAAACTCAGGCAGACATGACCCTGGTGTGGCGATATTTACATCGCTGGGCAGCATATGAATCTAATGCTCAATAAGATCCTCGTTCCACACAACAAAAGAAGATACGGACACTGACTGAATTATAAATGTGAAAGAATTTATTTCCTAACAAAACACATTAACATCATAGGAAAGCAAAGGGGGAAAGAGATAAAGAATCAGATTAAATTGGTAACTATATGTTTATAGTTGTGTGATGTATGTGTGTGTGTATGTGTGTGTGTGTCTCATCGAAGATGGTGTGAGAGGAAATAATTAATTGATAATTATTGATCTGTTATTAATCACCAGAGTTTAGAATGCTCAATTTTGAATTGTGTCAGAATTCAGTCGTGAGTATATTAAATTTGGACGTGTTATGAACCTTCTGGCATCAACCCTTCAGAGCGCACATGAGTGGAAGCAGGCCTACTTTAAGCTGTCACTGACTAGGAGCGATGGGCTGGGACCACCGGGGTTTCACCGTTTCTCCAAATGGATGGTCCTCAGATTCGCTGTGAGTCTGCGCCGGCTCTTGGTCCTGCCAAGAGCGTCTGCTAGCAATGCTGCGATGCCGCTGGTTAGTGGAAGCTGTGGTTGAATGGCAGGCGGCTGGAGGCTGCGATCAGCAGTTTCACTGCAGGGCGCTGAGTTGATGGTGAAAGTGTGATAACAGGGAGTCGAATCTTCGTTTAATTTTGAAGGTTTGTGCACTGGCCAGGTGACACAAACTTATGAAAATAAACGTTTGAATATGAAAATAAATAAATAAATAAAATAAACAAGACTACAAAAAGGAAAAATGGTGTGCCTGGTACTAGTTTCACATGTAAAAATGGTGAAACTAGGAGGTGAAGTTGTGGAAAAAGTTTCTTGAAGTTAAACCGGTCTCTTTTCTCAAAACTAAACAAAAACTGGAAAACTAAAAACAAACTCAAAGAGCAGTGAAGAAAATAAAACTCAAAAGGAACTCAAACAAAAACCAAACTTAAACTAAAAACTGAACAAGAACTAGGGTGAGATCTGAATTTATCCTGGCCAGTGGAGGTTTCCTGTTGCCAGTCATATATTGAACCCACAAGTTAGAAGCTGAGATAATTCTTATTGCTCAGGTCAAAGAGCTCTAACTTGATGGTAAATTTAGATAAGAAAATGGTCATATCTTTCCTTCTAACACCATGTTTGAGTCTGTGAACGTCATATTTTAAATGATTTGTTGCTGATGTGTTACTGTCTTAGATCTTTGTACCATCCAGGACGTGGGTCGTAGATAACCTCAACATCCTCCTGTGGGAAATGGAAGTTTGCGCCATTTTGGCCAAAAGGTTCTTCTTTCTTGGGTAGATCCCGGGCTTCCAAAGGGGTCACGGAAGGGTGACCTGTTGCAGATTTGATTCACGTCCTACTGATAGCGATGAGGGGAACACCAAAGGTATGCAGGGGTTAGTTCCAAGCAGCGATGTCCGCTACACTGGACAGAAACAGAGTGGTGCCCCCACTCACATTATCCAGCTAAACAAGCAAATATATTAGATTTACTAATACGCCCAGGCAATGTCCCATCAACCTCTTTCCCGAGCACATACATACGGCAACGAGAAACAAAACAAACGAAAAACAAAACAGCAAACTACCACCAGTTTGCCGAGTCCACTATTTCACCGACCTGAAAGCAGGAGACTCAAATCAGTCAGGGAAACTCAACGTTCTCCGTCGTCTTGCTTAGCAGGAAGAAAAGAGAGCGTCAAGTAACCTGTACTGTTTGTAAAGGCAGCTCCGAAGCTGCATAAAACGTCACACTGCCCCCTGCTGGCTAGATATGTAAATCATATTAAAGATAAAATATCAACTACCAACAAAACATCACAAATGTGATTACAATTTAGTGGGCATCACATTCTCTGTCCTTTAACTCTGCTGTCTGCAGTAAAGAGAAATTCAAGAGTGCGTCTCAGCTCTTTATGAGGTTGATAATTGCTTAATGAGATAAATACAATTTGTCAGAAAGCTTTTAACATTATATATATATATGTGTGTGTGTGTGTGTGTGTGTGTGTGTGTGTGTGTGACAATCATCAGCAGTTCTTTTTTTTGTCTACCAGGACTAACTGTCATGGTTAGATTACAGGTCACAATAACATAACCAGAGCAAGCGAGAGATAACGGAAAAAAAGAAATGTGCTAACCTGACATATGGAAACAGAATTTCGTTGATAATTGAATAAGCTTGAGTAAGCTTTGGATTTATTTGAATTAACTGAATTTAGCTTTATTGAGACACAAATAAACCTTAACTTTATTTAGAGACAATTGATTTTTATCAAATAATGGTAAGATGATTATTGTCCTTATTGTCTTGAATAGAGCTTCTCTAGTGTCCAACAGTGTCATAGCGTATGTGGTGTATGTCTTTCCCTATTATGTCCAATGGTTCGTGGTGGTATGAGGAATCCCAGACAGAGGCTCGTAGACTGTTGTCCCATTCCTCCAAAGTGGAATGGAGGATAATTGACAATATGAAACGTGATGTGGTGAAGGAAAAGAGGCGTAACTATGACAATCCAGCCAGCTCCATGACAACACCAGCAGAATGCTCACTGACGTTATTATACACGTATAAAAACGTGTTATATAATAATGGCACACTTATATTCTTCCACTGTTCAGAACTCACACCTCCACAGCGGCATGAGTAGCTGGCTTCAGACTGTCATGCAGATGCAGCAGACGAAGTTCTGATCCAAACTCAGTGACGTGAACGACCTCTTTGGTTCAGTTTGGCTCTGACAGCCTCACCAGCACAGACTTCCAAAGGAGCTTAATGCTGAAAAATGAACACGTACAGCTGCAGCAATTTGACATGTCGTGTGTGAGTGCATGCGTCACAGTGATGAGAGGAAGTCGGGAGGATTTGGGGGTGACCTTTTATTAAACACCTGTTTGCTGGTGATGTACTAACAATCATTTTAATCGACAGCTTGATATTCTGCTCCAGCGCAACAGACAGATTTCCTCTGCAAAGAATTATGCCTCTCAACGGTGATATGAACAAACTTATGGGAAATATCAGACATAAATACACTCTTTGAAACAGAGACTTGAGAGCTATTACATACATTGAAAGCAGCTGCAAAAATCAGAAGTGTTTGCAGTTTCCATAGATGTGCAAACTTATGTGCTGGTTCTATATTGTACAGTGGCTGTAGTCATTGTATGTGTCGTGCTACTGTTCTTCATTGCCATGTTTCCAGTATTACTGTTAAAAATAAAAAAAAAAGAAAAATATTTTTTCTTCCCCTGTTTCGCTGTATTGGGGCATTTGGGGCATTTTTGAACCGCTCTTAGTCTGACCCGTCTCCTAGGACCTGTTTGCCTTGGGAGACCCTACCAGGGGCATAAAAACCCCCGACAACATAGCCCCTAGGATCTATTCAAAAATGCCCCAATGAGAAAATTAAAAACAAGGAAGCGCACGTCGCCCGGATTGGCGTCACCGGGGCCCCACCCTGGAGCCAGGCCTGGGGTTGGGGCTCGTGGGCGAGCGCCTGGTGGCTGGGTCTCTGCCCACGGGACCCAGCCGGGTACAGCCCGAAGGAGCGACGTGGGCCCGCCCTCCTGTAGGCCCACCACCCGCAGGAAGGCTCAGAAGGGGCCGGTGCAATGTGGTTTGGGTGGCGGCCGCGGGCGAGGGCCCCGGCAACCCAAACCCCGGACAACGACTCTGGCTATGGGGACATGGAATGTCACCTCGCTGGGGGGGAAAGAGCCCGAACTTGTGCGGGAGGCTGAGCGGTACCGGCTAGAGATAGTCGGGCTCGCCTCCACGCACAGCTTGGGCTCCGGAACCCATCTCCTTGAGAGAGGTTGGACTCTCTAATATTCTGGAGTTGCCCGCGGTGAGAGGCGACGGGCTGGTGTGGGCTTGCTCATAGCTCCCCAGCTTAGTCGCCATGTGTTGGAGTTTTCCCCATTGAGCGAGAGGGTCGCTTCCCTTTGCCTTCGGGTGGGGGATAGGTCTCTCACTGTCGTGTCGGCCTATGGGCCAAACGGCAGTGCAGAGTACCCGGCCTTCTTGGAGGCCCTGGGGGGAGTACTGGAAGGTGCTCCAGCCAGGGACTCCATCGTTCTCCTGGGGGACTTCAACGCCCACGTGGGCAGCGACAATATCACCTGGAGGGGAGTGATTGGGAGGAACGGCCCCCCTGATCTGAACCCGAGTGGTGTTCTGTTATTGGACTTCTGTGCTAGTCACAGTTTGTCCATAACGAACACCATG